>VZTY01014408.1:14084-103895 GCA_013400935.1 Turnix velox | reverse complement strand
AGTGATGGCCTGATGTTTCCATTTCTTGGCACAATGCTCTGTGGGGTTTGCCTGAGGTCAGATGAAGGTTTAGCAGGAAAGCGGGAGCCTTGTGTTTTAGCTTTGTGTTTCACCTGCTCAGCAATCACAGCCCCGGCTGTTCTTACAAGACCAAATTTTGCCCCTGAGTCAGAAGTGAACTTTCCTGCTTTTCCATGGACTGCAGTATGGCTGTGAACTTGCCTGGAGATGTAACCTTATGGATGAAGCTGGCAGCTTCAGGAACTAGAAACTAGTTTTCCCTTTTCTTATAGTCATCCTTCCTAATAATCACAGGAGTTTTGCTGCTGGGTCTCATCTAAACTCATATTTTGCAGGCCATTTAGTCATTCTGCCTGCTCTGAATTTGCTAGAAATTAAAGGAATTAATTTTTTCCTTAGCAGTACAAGTTCTTGAATCCTCAACCCCATTGTATTTCTTCCTTCACAGGTGCAGGGTCAGGGACTTTGTTGTTTGTCTCTCAAAGATCACTGAATTTGATACAACAGCAATGAGGTATACAAGTATTGCCATCTGCGTCATGGCAAAAAAAAAAAAAAGACCAGCCTTGGTAGCAAATTTTGAAATCTTATTTTAGTGATACAAGCTGTACCATAGAGCAGCTCTGGCAGAATGAGGAGTAAAAGGCCAATTTCTTGCTTCCTATCTTTTCTTGTGTCTCAATCCCAAGGGCCATCCTTTTCTTTCTTCAGCTTTGTTTCTTTTACACTTCAAACAATCCTTTAATTTTTTGGAGCTTGCTCCTGTGTAGGGACATTTCTATGCCAGTGATTTTTTTGAAGCTGACCACACATTGATCTATTGTAGTATCATGCAATACTAACTTCAAGCTGACCACACATTGATCTATAAAATATATAGGATCTTGCAATACTAATTTAATCTATCTCTGTAGACAGAGTAAAGTAAAAGCAATCTTGTAAGTGAAGGACTAGGGTCCCTAAGCAGTAATTTGTGAACCCCTCCAGGTTTATTGATGATCAAGTCTGGTAGTTCCTGTTTTGGGAAAATAAATGTTGGTGTTTTTAAACTGCAGAAAATTTATACAAGTAGAAATAGAGCTACAGCATTCATCAAGTCATTAACAAGGGAATAAAACCACAGGGAATTATAATACTTCTGTATTACAAGTCAGTGTAAGATTCACTTAGGAGCTGCAGATCCCCACCAGAGCTTACTGCAGTTTTGTTAAAACTTTCTACAGCAGCTTCCTCCACTTAAATATATTCTATTCTATGAGTAAAGAAGCTGAATTTTGCCAGTTTACAATGATCTTTACTCAGAGTTGGTGTTGCCTCTCTACTCGGCTCTGGTGAGCCCCCACCTGGAGTTTTGTGTTGAGTTCTGCAGTCCTCAACATAAGAAGGACATTGAGCTGTTGGAAAGGGTCCAGAGGAGGGCCATGAAGATGATCAGAGGGCTGGAGCAACTCCCTTATGAGGACAGGCTGAAGGAGTTAGGGTTCTTCATCCTGGTGAAGAGAAGGCTCAAGGGGATCTTAGCAGCATATCAATACCTGAAGAGGGTCTACAGAAAGGCAGGGGTAGGACTTTTGAGTAGGATATGTGCTGGAAGGTCTAGGAATAATGGATGTAAATTGGAAGGCTAGATATGAGAAAGAAGCTCTTTGGTATGAGTGTGGTGAGACACTGGATCAGGTTGCCCAGAGAGGCTGTGGGTGCCCCCTCCCTGGGGGTGTTTGAGGCCAGGCTGGATGAGGCATTGAGCAACCTGGTCTTGTGAGAGGTGTCCCTGTCTATGGCATGGGGGTTGGAAGTAGATGATCTTTAAGGTTCTTTCCAACCCAAACTTCTCTACGATTCTAATTTTTCTGAGATTAAAGGACTGACTTGAAATGGTTCCAGCAGAAAAAAAAAAAAAAACAAACCAGAATATAAAACAAAATATCAGAAAGCATACCTGCAATTATAAAAAATTTATTCATTTACAGAATGAAGTAAGACTGTATTGGATAGAATAGTATGAAAAGTTGTTTAGATAAGTTGCCTTTGTATAAGACAGGTCAGTAAGGTAAGGAAAATACTACTTTTTCTAAGTAAAACATAATACCTTTAATGAGTTTTTATACTACGTAGAAAAAGTTTGGAAACTACTGAGTCTATGATGAAGATATGCCAATTTTCTCTTATTGTAATTGATTGCTTCAGAAAAGTAATTTTTCTTTGCATTGAGAGAGAACTGTATCATAAGGTCATAAGGTGCAGTTAATGATGTTGATGGAGCTGAAATATCAGTCATTCATTTTATTAGTATGCTGGCAGAAAAAGGAGTCATTAATGATTTTTTTCTTTTGCCAGTGAATATATTTTCACAGAATGCTTAAAATCAATTGTAGTATCACAAAGTGATGAAGGATGTAAGTAAAATCTTGAGTCTGACCATTCTGTTATTTCTTTAAAGTAAGTTTTAATAAAAGAAAATACCTATATGTTCACTTATTTTTCTATTATAATCTTCAATAATAATTATCTTAGTGATTGAATCAACATTTGATTGGGAATTACTGTAATTGCTACATTGCAAAATCTAGATTATCCTTCTTTGTCTTCAAGAAGTTTGAAAAAATACAAAGATAATTTTTATGTTCCTCTTTTTCCTGAAACCTTTTTTGCTAATTAAAATGGTTAAGCAGTATACAAAAAAATAATCATTGGATGATAAACATGAAAGCATGAAATACACCCAGCTCACCCACTGACTTGCATAGATTGAAAGGATGCTGACAAATATATTAAAGAAAGGCTGAGGGGCTACTAAGGAGATGTGATTGTCTTGAAAGTAAAGTTGCCAGCAGAATGCTGACCTTTTGAAACTCTGCATCATTATCTGTGACCTTTTATATCTCATTGCATCCCCTTGCATTTGCTGTATACTTAGACTTTCCAAAGGGGAAATCTAGCAATGGTTTGGTCTCATTTTTGGATGGATTAAATGTCTTACTATATAAACATCAATTCAATTGAGATGCAGAAGTTCCTGCTCCTGAAGGACAGACACTGATTCCTCATTTTTACTTGACCCATGTCACTGTATATCAAATATTTTCAGATTGTGTTGAATTGGCTGTGCTTCTTTTTCAAGGGAGGTCAAGGAAAAGGAGAATTGGGAGAGAGATTTAAAATATCTAATTCCAGCAACTCGTACAAAGGGCCATTGGAAAGTATCTGTGTATGATTTATGGAAGTCTTAATTTTCCAGTTTAATATGGAAGTCTTAATTTTCTGTGCTTGTACTTGGGATACCTGTTTTACACAGCTATTTACTTCTATTTCTCTTAAACAAATAAAAAATAATCAGTGAAATTAATGTGATCATAATTTAATTAAACTAAAATCAGGTCTGCTCTCTTCATTTCTGTCTGTGCCCACATTACAGCCAGGTAAAATTATTTTTGCTCATCTTTTAGGAATAATAATGTAGTTTTGCAGTCATGTAGCTGGAGGAAATCCAGCAGTGGTTAAGACAGAAAATCTTGAAGTACTTAGATAGGGGAAAAAAAACCCCAACCTAAATATGTAAACCAAATTGCTTTGTAAATTGCCTGGCTTCTTTGTGCTATTGTGTAGCTCAAAGAGAACAGATTTTTGCCACTGTAAAGAAATGGGTGAGAATGTGTTAGTATGTGGTTGTGTGCCTCATTTTTAAGGAAAATATATCATGTGTGGCCCCATGCAGCAAGACCCTTCCTCTGAGAAAGGAGGAGAGCACAGAGGAATTAAGATTTATCAATCCCTGGGGCTGACCTAAACCAAGCTCTGCAGGTTCATGCTTGGACCATCTGACAGTGATTTCAAGTCTGTCCTCAGCACAGTCAATGTGTAAGCCTTTCCTTGGTGAGTCTCAAACATCACTTTGGCTACAAAGCTTTTGGTCTCAACAGCATCAGAAATACCCAAGGATTGTCCATCTCCATGGTGCGAAGTGGGAGGCCGCTGTGACCCTTTTGTCACACACAAGAAAGCTGTGGACATTGGGTTAAGGCTGTGGAAGAATAGTGCCTTGATTTTAGGCAAAAATATGTAGGTGCATGTATCATCATCGAGATCATTGCTTGTCATTACAGTGATAAATATAGTCCATCTGCTTCCTCCTCACTGATTGCAGTTCACTAACTTGCCTTTTTCTCAACTTGTGACAGGTGAGGAATGATCTGACTGGCGTCCTGTATGGCGAAGACATTGAGATCTCAGATACTGAGAGTTTTTCCAATGATCCTTGCACAAGTGTAAAGAAGCTTAAGGTATGTGCTGCTGTTTGAGCAACAGAGAGACTGTGGTGATTATATCACAATATTCTCTTTTTTTTTTTTTCCTAATGATTATTATACTACTACATTCTTCTGCTTAAGGTAAAAAAATTTCATTTTAAGGTCCTAGTCCTGCTTAAGTTAATTAATATCCAAGCATATAATAAATATTTTTATTATTCCTGATAGGGAAAGTAAGTTTTTGAGGACTTTGTGGTTTTGTACCTAAGACATCAGTCTCAGCAATGTACTCGTGAAATCTGTTGAAGTTTGGAACCAGAATCTTTTTAAAGTAAATTATCATGTAACAAAAACATTGAGCATCTTTCCATTAGCTTCATCACACATTTTGTATTGAATTCCTTATAATGTCTGCATTGTTCTTTGTGAATCATAACGGGAAAAAAATTGATAGTGAAAAATTTAGCATCCTTCTCTCATAATGATTTATTAGGTTCTTGACATCTCATAAAATTAAAAACTATGTTTATTCATTACCATGAAATGGAACCAATAAACCAATAAACTAGACTTAAGATTCTTAATATGATCATGAAAAACTGATTGAACAGAAAGAAAAAGCACTTTCCAACAGTGAAGATCAAATTGTTGATGGCATCAAATAGGTATGACACATAATCAAAGCCACAGTCCTGCAAATAGTTGAATATGTGTCAGACCAGCTAAAAAAACCCTAATAAACTGAATGGTATTAAAAACCTAAAATTAAAGGAGAGATAAGGACTAGACCACTACTGGAGCTAAGTCTGACATGTAAAAATTACATTTATAGGAAGACATTTGTGTCTGTCTGGTCTAAACCACTTCATGTATCTTGTCCTCCATTGAATTGAAAAGACTGTACTACGTATTATCGTCAAGTCCACATTTTTGACAAGACATTTAACCTCTGGTGTCAGAAAACTAACAGTTGCAAAGGCAAAGCTATTTAAACCAAATGATGATATAGTGACAAGAAAGAATGCATATAATCATGTATATTTAGGCTGAAAGTCAGAAGGAACAATGATATACTAGCCTTCCTATATGTCAATAACATGTTGTTATATAGGGAAGATCAGAAAACTGTAACAAACTTATTTCTTGATTTCTTCTTTAGAAGAAATTATTACAACAGTAAATAACCAATTATCCATACAAACACTTATTTTTGACATAAATGCCTTGTCCTTAGGTACATATGTTGGACATAAGCTGGCTATCCAGTTCTAAAATTCTTACTTCAAGAAGTGAACATAATATAGGTAAAATGGTATCTGTTTACTGTACTTGTTATTTTTGTAAACACAGTCTAACTTAGTCAAATTAATAATTATTCAACACCAGGGAGAAATACCTGGTATGACTTGAAGAAATATGTGTTTTATATTTTTCCCAGTAATGCCTGAATCGTTACTCCATTCACTCCAGCCTCTTTGAATTACAGTTGGAAAGTAAATTTAGGCTTAAGGTTATCTTCAAAACTCCCTTTTATGCTCAGAGACAAGGTTGTTGGAGGTTATACATTTGCACATCAATTAAAAACCTTAAAAATTCTAAGCATGCACAAGCAAATTGTTTGGGCAATAACGTTTCTGCTTCCAACTTTCTTGTGTTGTGCACATAGGACAAAAAGATTCCCATACATGAATTCCAATTTGATGAACCAGTTTCCATATGATTTCCCAAATACTTCTTTCTTTTGGATACTGCCCAGAAATGATCTCTTATTCTAAGTCAAGTTAATTAGATTTTAATATTTTGGGCCATGAACAGATTTGGATGCAGCCTCAAGTCAAGTGAGTGACAGGCACACTAACGCAGACACCAGCAAGTTTTGCCAGGGTGGTGTGATGATGGGAGCTGATATCCTCTGGTTTAGCTTCACCACAGCTAAGGTCAAAGCCTCATTTATAGTTCTTCAAGTGGACATCCAGTCATTTGGAAGGCTGAACATGTGGATACCTCTACTGGCAAAGTTAACTAGCTTTGAACAGACTCATTGATAAAGTCTCGACTGCCAGATCTGTGGTAGAGAATATGACAGAGTATCTGAGCTGTTCAACTTAGATATTTCATGAAGAGCGTGCCAAGACATTGACTTTTCCTGGCAGATGAGATATTGTAGCAATCCTTCTCCGGGAAGCTTTGTAATACAACATAGTGGTGTTATTCATTAGAAGTGAGATAGATTAAAATCCGATCACAGAAGGGAAGCTCTGCAGACTGAAAGTTTAAACAAAAAAAAAAAAAGCTGCCTATTACAGCATAATGTGCATCACTCAAAACCTGAAAGGCCTAAAGAAGGGTTCATGTCTGAGGCTGTTAGAAATGGCAGTGGAGACAAATTGTTGTTCATCTCTCAGTGGAGCATCTTAGATGTCTTGATCCTCACTGTTCTCAGGGTTTAGACTATTCAGCTGTCAGCAGTACCAAGGACACTTGATGATATCTTCACCTTTATGAAAGAAAGAAGGCAGCAAGGGGAATAATTCATATTTAGGCTGTGCTATAGCCTTCATTTATAAAACATGTTTTTATGGAGAGCCTGACACAACTGTGGGTAAGTGAAATGTAACTGTTCTCCATTTTTTTTTTATTTGAACTTTAGCCCATATGGGAACATACGTATTTCTTACTGAGGGGCAAAGCTTCAATGCTGATATTGCTACTTTGCTCTCCGAGAAGAGTAAATATGACAGTTCACCATCTGGCAAATAGGCTAAACACTGGACTTTTAAGTGCAGTTCTGGGAGTTGACATCCCTCTGGGATGTTATTAATCATCTCATAGATCACCTGCCTAGTTCCATGAATTAAAAACTCTTCAACTATCCTTTGTGCAAGTGATTTACAACTCTGTGAGAAAGAGTACTTGACACTTACTAGGATCTATTGGGTGACTCCTTTGATCAGTGCAAGCTACACTGTGTTAACTTGCATCAGTTCAGCAAGGGCTGATGTCAAGGAATGCTGTCTCCTAGCCTGGAAATCATACTGGCTGATAATCAGTTAACAGTGTGACTGAAAAATTACACTCCAGTAAGTGTCTGACTCTGCTTGCATGAAAATATAGTGTAGGCATACACCTTGACTTGGAAGTGTTGACATGAGCTCAGCTTTGGTAAACTTCAGTGTAGAGTTCGTTATATATCAGGATAAAGGCTCTGCAAGAGATTTGAACTATTTTGAATTCAAAGCTTGAAGTGCCTCTTGTGCAGGGCAGAGCTAACAGACCCAAGCCTGATGTCAAGTGGATCTGTGCTTATTTGCCATCTTGAATGCAATTTGTAGAGAACAAGCTGGGCAAAAATGTGGATTAGGACACAAACATCAGAGCTGGAGAGAAAGAGGCTTGCTGAGGCTTGCAGAGAAAAATATCACACATGGATGAGAAAAAGCTTATTCTATGGGTTTTCCCTAGTTATTTCCTTCAATTTATGTAGAATCCTTTGGTTACGTTTTCCATCTTTTTGACTGCAAGCCATAAGCCCTCAGGCACCATGTCTGACAGCATTGTATTGAAACCTGTGGGATTGTAAACAAGGAATCTTTTATGATTTCCTATGTCTAACCAAATATAACTACATATTATGAAGCTGGACAAAGAAAAAGATGTTCAATCATATATCCACTACTGGCCTGACTGTTGGGTCCCATATTCTTCAGTTAACTCAACAACATCCCTGTCTTATTCTGGATCTTCATCCCACTTTAAAGTTCCTTTAGAACTCAATGCTACATTCTGCTTCTCTGATTTCTCATCTCCGAGTATCTACCTTTTGCTGGATTGTTCCATTTTCTTCTGGGCTTCCTTCCTGAGTTTGCATTTGTGCTCTCAATAATGATTTGTCAAGCTTCCTATCTGTCATACTCTTGAAAAGTCTCAGTTCTCCTTCCCAAGATCCTTATTCAGTAACGGTCTCAAGCCTAATGCTACCTTCTTAGCTGTTTGCTCCATCTTTGCCAAAAATGCTTCTTTCCCATGTGCCATTTTTTTCTTTCACTGAATCCAGTCAGCACTGATTTCTTGTACCCATCCCTGACCAGTCCTGAACTTACTGTGGATTGTGATTTTTTTTTTTTTTTTTTTTTTTCTCCACCCCTCAGAGGGTTAATGCCTGGACAATGCTCAGTGGAATGGAGGTTTCATGTTTCTGTCAGAGAAACCATTTTTTTCCTGACGTATTGTGCATGAGGAGACTTAGCAAAAAACACTACTAAAGTTGTAACTTTTAAGTCTTTGGGGTAAAACAATCAGAATTTAACTTCTGTTTGCTGTGGTTTTCTTTTTTTTAACTCATGAAATGGACAACTTAGATGTTCTTTAATAAGTGGTAATAAAACATTTCCTTTCATCTTCTTCAGTTTGTAGTTGAGTACCATCAAAATCCTTTAGTGGGCACAGACATGTTAATGTCCTTCTCACCCTACTGAGTACTTCAAAAGTAATAGTTTGTGTTACCATGAAAACTTACTAATTTAAGCAAGCAAACATTTCAGTATTGCATCTTGGCTTGATCATGCATCCACAGGATTGCAGAACATCAGGGATCCTCAAGTTCCAGAGCCATAGCTGATTTTTAAACTTGGGTCATGAAGCTTCCTAACTGAGCAACAGAGGTTCTCTAGAACTTGGTTCAGTTGTGATTCTCACTTTGCAGGTTTCCTGCTCTGGCACTGGTAGTTCAGTCCATGCTGCAAGTGGAGATTCCTGCCTGAAAGAAATCATAGCTTCACTGAAATCCATTGTGAAATAATCCCAGCTGGGATCCACTGACAGCTGGACAAATACCCCCATTTCTTTGGGTGCCTGAACAAGAGCAGAGCATGTCTGAAAATGGGATGGACTGCCTATATTAAAATAGATGCCCTGCTCTGCCTTGTGAGAAATACGTTTCAAAGATGAGTTTCTTCTTGCATGGGAGTAATTCCTGAAGGAATTGGAGTGCCTTATACTCATCTGGATGAATGTGCCAGTTTGGGTCTGAGTGCTATCACCAAACTAATTGTGCAATTAGTTAAGATCCTTGCAGATAGTAATGGTATTGAAATGGGATAGGCTATTTCTGAGGGGGGGGAAAAAAAAACCCACATGCCACAGACTTTTGCACCTTCAGTCTGAAGGCTGTTCCACATCCAGTGTGCAACCCCATAGGGTTATTCTCGACATCCTCACTACAGTCTCTGATGCTCATAAAATATGAGGGCACACATCTTCTGGTTTCCTTTTTCTTTTATATTGGTTCTCATTGTGTCATAAAATGAAAAGGATTCAATTTTAAGTTTAATAATTAGGGGTTGTGTCATTTCTTGTTTTTAACCAAACTTTGTCATCCTTGTTTTTCGGTTCTTAAATAATGCATTTTTATGTTCAGAGTGGTCAACTCATTCAGAGGAGGAATTGCAGCAGTGCCTCAAATCACTTGTAAAATGTGAAAATCAGAAATAATGGATGGGGAGTATTTCCTTTGTAATTCCTAAAGCTATTTATAGGCCATTACAAGAGCTGTAATACTATTGCTGTAATTTGTTTAATTTGTTTTAGTTTCATGTGACCTTGCTAAATTTGTTTAAAAAAGGATGTAATCTGCTTCAGTAAGATTTACGTTAGTTTATCAACCTGGCTAAATAGAAAAATTAAGAAAAGCAGGTTTACTGAAAATGCACGTGTTCAGAATGAGCAGTGTATATTATGTACTTTCTGATTTTAACCATATATATTAATTTCATGTGGTAATTGCAGCATCATTGTATTAGTTTTCTGCACTGTCCATCATATTTTCTGCCCAACAGGAAATAAATAGTGAAATTATCTAAACTGAATATCTGTGATAAATTGATTTAATTAAAACTGAAATGGTTTTTGCCACTGAAATTCACACTGGATCATCTGTTTATTTTTTTCCTTGCAGGGGGAGAAGAGCTATTAGTAATTCTAACCAAGTGTTTTGTAGAAGAAATGAAAAATTAGATTTGCTCAGGCTTTTGCTGAGAACCCAGCTTTTTGTGTGAAATAAAAGGAAATAAAGTCATAAAAAGCTATCTGTTCTGTATTTTATAGGTGTTAGCATCAATTTTTCACACAAGAAAAAAAGCTATCCCAGCTCCTGAACAAATACATTTTTGCTTATTCACCTGAACTTAGGAATATTTTCTGAATATGTTTCTGAGTATGAAAATAAAATGATCTCTATGACTGAAGTCCAAAGAGTCTTAAAGTGTGATGACTTTTTTTAATGTGTGGAGGTGGGAGGGAGGAGGAAGGAGATGGATTGACTATGTGTTATAGTGACTATAGAGAAGATGTTCCATGAGTAGAACCTTTAAAAATTACTAAAGTGGGCATGATATCAAGGCTTACAAATCTCCAGTCTCAAATTTACAGCATTAGTTTGTGTAAGCAGTGAGAAGCATATTATTTTGTCTGCTTTTAATATGCAGAATTTTAAAAGGAATCTTGAAAGGTTCAAAAAAATTAGATATTTAGTGCTACTGAATAGTAATATTTAACAAGATAAACTTATAGCTATTATTCTCATTAATGTTATTTCTTCACAATTTTCTTCGTATACCTTGGCTGCTGCCTCTTGCAGTTACTGAACTTGCAGAAAATGGAATAATTCTGAATGAATATTTCTGTCTGCAGCTGTAATCTGTGCTAACTCTCTACACCATTTGAATAGCCAGCTGAAGTGGTTTCTGAAAAGGCTTTGACTGTATTTAACTGAAACAGATCTTATTCAATCTGCAGGGTAACGATGTTCGAATAATCCTTGGCCAGTTTGATGAGGAAATGGCTGTGAAAGTTTTCTGCTGTGTAAGTAAATATATTTAATCATATATCAGAATAAAGATTTAGTTACACTTGATCTAAAAATACATTGGAGCATACACATTTCTTCACAGGATTCAGCTCTATCAAGGCTCATATCCTCAAGAGAAGTTGCACATGCTTAGCTCCATTTCTTTTTCAATTAAATACTTTCTACTTAACTTCAGTAGAATTAAGACGTGGACTGTGTGGCTTGCTTCTTCATATTGCTTTCTTGTATGGAATTAAATGGCAAATTGAGCTTGTGAGTTTCATGTCACATCCAGGGAAACAATTTTGTATGTACCAGGAGGTACAGAGAACTGCAAGATCTGAATGTTGTCCAAGAATTGTGTTCTGGCAGTAATGTCTGGTGTGTGCAGTTTTGCATGTTTTGCTTTGAAAGAATAAAGAATTCAAGCAGTTCCTATACATGATAACTAAGCAATCCTAATTATTTCTGGTGCTCAAAATGTTGCTAATTGTATAGTTGTCATTCCCTTCTGACAGCTTTGTTTTACATGAAAGCAAATGTTAGCTTCTAAAAAATGGGGTTTGGAATTACAGTGCAAATGCCAAGTGTAAGGTCCTGCACCTGGACTGGGGCAATTCCAAGAACAGAAACAGGCTGTGGCATGAATGGGTAGAGAGTACTCCTGACAAGAAGGACACTGGGGGCTGGCTGAGGAGCTCAAGATGACACCATGAGGTGCTCTTGCAGCCCAGAAAGCCAGCTGCATCCTAGGCTACATCAAAAGAAGCATAGCCAGCCATTCTGTCCCTCTACTCTGCAGTCATGAGACCCCAACTAGGATATTGTGTCCAGCCTCTAACATAAGGTCATGTTGGAGGGCTACAGAAAGGGTAAGAAGGCTGGAGCACCTCTGCTATGAAGGCAGGATGTTCAGCCTGGAGAAGACACCAACTGGACTTTAGTGGGGCCTTTCAATACCTCAGAAGGACAGGAAAGGTGGGGACTAAATTTTTAGCAGGGCCTGTTGGGATAGAACAAAAGGTAATAGCTTTAAATTAAAGAAGGGTAGATTTAGACTAGATATAATTTTATTAAAAAATAAGGAATCAGTAGAATGAATTGCCTCAAGGATTGCTCTGTCCCTGGAACCATTGAAGGTCAGGCTGGATGGGGCTCTGAGCCCTAGTCTAGTGGCAGACGTCATATCACGTGCTGAGGAGGGGGGGGACTGAAACTAGATGATCTTTAAGGTTCCTTCCAACTCTAAATATTCTGTAGTTCTACAATTCTGTGATAAGTGTATTAAGACCAGCATACATAAAATTCCCAATCCTCACCTTTGTGTGTGTGAATGCACTGGAAACATGCACAATGGGGTTGTCATTGCATGTAGCAGGATTAAAATGTGGTTCTGTACTTGTACTAGCTCAAAAAAAACCCCTAACTCCAAAACAAGCAGATTTTACTGCCCTAAATTATGTTCTGGTATTGAATTCTTGGCCGATACAGAATTAGTCTTGTTATTTAGACTAAGAACACAATAAATATAATGGAAAACCAATAATGATGACATAGAAATTTTACAGTGTGTTTTTTAGTATTCACTTATAGAGACAGTTACCTATCCAAGCAAAGAAAAGAAAATCAGAATTTTAAAACCAAGTGCTGTACATGCCTCACAAACATGTTGGCAGCTGTCTCAGTTGCTGTCAAGATTGGCAAAGGAGATTATAGAGTATCTTTGAAAAAAATAATCTGTTTACATCCAAAAGGAAATGAAAAGTATTATTTTATTTTGCATTCTTCTCACCTTTGATGTGTCTTTGTCTATATCACTTTGTTCTGGCGTTTAAATGAAATTGACAGAGAATTTCCCATTCTACCATTTTTCCATTCCTGGTAGAAGGAATTGGTGTTCCATGGGTCAGCTCCTCCTCGGTTCTCTTGCAGTTGTGTTTCCTCAGCTGAGGACTGCCAGTCAGAACCATCTTCCAACCCCGCTGTTTGACAGGATATTGAGCTCACCTTACACTGTTGCCCTTAGTCTCTGGTTGCTCCCTTCTCCAATTCTTTCTCTGAAATCCTTGGGCATTTAATGCTGCTGAGGAAATCTTTGAAGTCCTCAGAGAGGCAGGTGTCTTTTTATCTGTATCACTCTACTCTGAAGGATTTCAGGTGGGGGTTTTCTCTTTCACACAATCATCCACCACAGCTTTCTGCAGCAGCGATTTGATACTAACATGGGAAATGTACGTAACACAGGGTGATTTTAAAAAGCAATGGAAAAAAGCTTCTAAAGTACATTAGTGTCAAGAATAATAAGGTGAATTTTTCTGAAGCCCAAAGAGAGGTCATGTATTTAGGCTTGTATAAATGTATTTATCTGAGAGTTTCAGCAGGAAACTTAATCAATGCAGGAGAGGGCAGTTCAAAGTAGGTCATTTATATATTAATGCACTACAATATGTCAGTAAGCTTGTTATTAGTCATAAAGTATATTGTTGATTCATGCACTCCTATAGCTATGTATGTAGGAGCACAATGATTTAGATATGTCAAGTTTTTTGACCCATTTACCCAGGTGTGTCTTCTGAAAGGATTCTGTGATTTTACAGAGTATCCAATGTCAGCAAGCAAAAGGCTTTAAGTTTGCTAAGTGAAGGCACAACTGTACTAATGCAAGGTTGTTATTTTTTTCCTGATTGTGGCTGTAACTAGAATGTTATTTACTACTGATTTAGATGGGCAGGAAAATCTCTAAAATCTGCCTCAGTTTTCTGTGTGGATTCAACAATCACACACTGTGAGATTTCCTCAGGACATCTACTGGTGTTTACATAAAATCATAGAATTGCTTAGGTTAGAAAGGACCTTTTAAGATCATCAAGTCCAACTGTTGACCTACCACTGCCAAGTCCTGCTAAGCCATGTTCCTAAGTGCCACATCTATGAGTTTCTCAAAGGATGGTGATTCCACCACTTCCCTGGCAACCTGTTTCAGTGCTTGTCAACCCTTTCAATGAAGAAATTTTTTCTTGTATCCATCTACATCTCCCCTTGAGCAACTTGATACCGTTCTCTCATGTCCTGTCACTTCTCCTTCACTGGGAGAAGAGACCAACTCCCACCTTGCTACCTCCTTTCAGGAGATTGTAAAGAGTATCTCCTGAACCTCCTTTTTTTCTAGGCTAAACAACTCCAGTTCCCTCAGATGTTCTTTACAGGATTAGTTTTTTAGACCCCTCACTGGCTTCATTGCTCTTCTTCAGACACAACATGGTAATTTTCATTTTGCTTAGCAGTTTCCTCTCCCTCCCCACCACACACACACACAGAGTTATGCAGAGCACATAACTCAAAGATAAATGGACTTAAAGGTAGCTTAAGTCAGTGGCAAACTTTAAAAGCATGACAAATAATTCAAGCAAAAGTGAATGTTAGCAGGTGTTTCCTATGGTGATTTAAATAAGCAGAGCTACTCATTTAACACTAGTGTCAAAACCAGTTAGCAGTTTTAATTCTATGGGAAATCAGCTTTCTGATGTTGTTTTCATCTTAGTGGGATGAATGTGACATTTCTTATGGAATTCTTCACACTTAAAAAACCAATTGGTTACCTGTTTTGGATAGATGTAATCTTTTGGGGTTTCTTTCATTTGAAATCGGTTTAATGTGAAATTGCATCCTCCCAATGAAAACTTCAGTTCTGCATAAAATTTTATTTAAAAAAAGGGTGAATTTTTCCAGGATGCATTCTTTGCATTCTTTTACCATAGATATAAAACAGTGTAACCATACACACAGCAAGACTGAGAACCAGCAGCAATCTTTCTGAAGGCAATTAAAGAAGATTACTGTTATGCATAGTGTTAGGTGACTCTTATAGAAAATAATTTGTGATAATTTTGTGACTTTTTTTCAGGCTAGATATAAGAAAGAAATTCCTTATTCCTTATAGGTGAGGGTGATGAGACACTGGAACAGGTTGCCCAGAGAGGTTGTGGATGCTCCCTCCCTGGAGGTGTTTAAGGCCAGGCTGGATGTGGTATTGAGCAACTTGGTCTAGTGGGAGGTGTCTTTGCCCATGGCAGGGAGATTGGAACTAGATGATCTTCAAGGTCCCTTCCAACCCAAACCATTCTGATTCTATAATTAATGCCTGGCTTAATCAGCAAATTTGATGTAAAAGGACTGGGCTCTATTCTACTTGCGCTGATAGGGTTTTAATTACAGGTTTCTGTTCTGACACTATTCATTTTTAATGCAAAAGACATGGAGTCTACATGCTTTCTTGAAGGGGTGAGACTTAGGATGAGTCTGTGCTGGAAACGTGATAGAAATTGAGTGGGTGTAAAAGTTTGCAGCCCCATTTACAGACTGCTAGTAATTGTTCACTAGACATAGGAAGAACTCTTACAGAAATTTCTTTGTAGTAAATTAGCATTGTCTTTATGTGTTGGGCTGAGGGCTTCCACTCTGAACCATCTTCCAATCCCCACGGTCTACAGGACAAATGGGCTCACCTTACACCGTTGCCCTTAGTATCTGGTTGTTTCCTTCTCCAATTCTTTTCCAAATCCTTGTGCATTTGAGGCTGCTGAGGAAATCCTTGAAGTCCCCAGACAGGCAGGTGTCATTTTGTCTCTGTGCTTCTACTCTGAAGGATTTCAGTTGGGGTTGTCTCCTAGACACAATCGCCCACCACAGCTTTCTGCAGCAGCAATTTGGTACTAACATGGAAAATATGTATAACACAGGGTGATTTAAAAAGCAATGGAAGCTTCTGAAGTGCATTAGTGTCAAAAATAATAAGGTGAATTTTTCTGGAGCCCAAAGAGAGGTCATGTATTTAGGTTTGAGTAATTGAGTGGGGGTAAGAGTTTGCAGGCCCATTTACAAAGACTGACAGGAGTTTTTCTCTATGCATTCAAAGATCTCTTTCAGAAATTTCTTTGTAGTCCATCAGCTTTGTCTTTGTGTGTTCTCTACCAAGAATGAAAAGGGTTTTTTTTTAAATTTTAAAAAGTCTGCATCACAAGGGCAAAAAATGACTAGAATTATTTCCTGGGTGTTTGAGGACAGCTCGGGGCTTAGAAGGCCTGCAGGAAACCTTAGAGGAGATGTGTGACTACTTTATGCTCTTCTAATGGTAAAAAGTCCTTATAAACCTCCTTCACCTTGCTGTAGGGTGCCAAAAAATCTTCCCGTTAGAAACTAAAAACTTGAAGAAGTGGCCTGTGTGCATTCAAATACTTGAAGAAATTTCCAACTATATCCAGTTTGAAGCTCTTGGCACAAAAAGGACAAGGGCCTGCTGGAGGTCAAAAAGAGGGATCCTTTTGAGGATCATCCCAAAACTCTTCCTCACCAAGAAGCCCCTGGTAAAAGCCATATTTGCTGCCCAGCTCTTAAGGGGATTCCATCCAGGTTTTGTCACTCACATCCCTGCTCAGTGCAGGGAGGGGTGGGCTAGGTGGCCTTTGAAGGTCCCTTCCAACCCTATGATTTTATGAGTATGACGACAGGACTACACCGCCGCTTCATCGCTTGTTGCCTTGTTGAATAAACTGGCCTTCAGCCTGGAGAAGAGATAGCTCTACTGTAATGGAGACCTCATAGCAGCTTACCAGTTACCTGAAGGGGGCCTACAAGAAATTTGGGGAGGGACTGTTTGCAAGGGCATGTAGCATATAGAAGAAGGAACAATGGTTTTAAACTAGAGCAAGTCAGGTTTAGATTAGACATTAGGAAGTTGTTCCCCATGAGGGTGGTGAAACATTGGAACAGGTTGCCCAGAGAGGTGGTGGAGGCCCCATCCCTGGAGACATTCAAGGCCAGGCTGGATGAGGCTCTGAGCAACCTGATCTAGTGCAGGATGTCCCTGCTCACTGCAGAAGGGTTGAACTTGATGGCCCTTGAAGGTCCTTTCCAATTCAATTCATTTTATGATTCCATAGTTAACAAGAATTTGTCTTTTAAGCATGAAAATAATCTCTACTTAGCAGAGTCAGTGGGGAGGAAGTGGCGGCAGAATTTTGAAGGAAGTCTTCAGGAATCCAAACTTGGAATGCCTGAGTGCTAACATCTATGCTGTCACTAAAAAAGTAACTCCGTACTCTGCTTTGGAGAGGCTGATCCTGCTCCTCCTTCTTTTGCCTGCTGATACTGCCCTTTGAAACCTAACATTCCACCAGGTCTCAAATTAAGAGCAGCCAGCTCTTTAAGTGTCTGGGGACTGTTTTCTAAATAACTTTTTCTAGATTGTCACCAAATTCTTCAGCAATGTGAAAGCTTCACTGCAGCCTCCAGAACGATCACTTGTTGCAAGATGCTTTAAATCAAGGGGAAGCTACTGATGCTTGTTCTCTAAAAGTACAACTGTTAATTCTTACCCTTGGTGGTTTGAAAACTGTCAAATTAAATACACTATGCTAGTGAGAGGTCTCAAAGACCTTAATTGTGTAATGGAAATTCTTTTAGACCTCAGAAAGTATTGCAGAATAGGGTTGCACTTTTTCTCACAGGTGGAACTGGGATTTCAGTATAGCAGGTGTGTGAACAGGCAGGAAGACAAAAGCAGATGTGAGAAAAACAAACAATTTATATGGATTGTGGAATAATTAAGATATGAGATGCAAGACAGTGGCTTTCAGACAGGAGTACTTTCAAGTGGCATTGTATACAAAAGCATGAAATTTGATTTTGGCTAAATAAAAGCTCCTGCAATCAGGGGCCAACGAATCTGCTTATGCACAGTGTATTTATGAACTGAGTTAGCACGATTATAATAGCCTTCAGAAATTTAAAGCCCAATTTTTATTTGGGTATTAATGTAAGTTTTGCTATTCATTTTTATTTGTCTGATAGGCTTTTGGTATGATGTTTGGGATACGTCTCATAACATTTTTGTTCTGGATGACAAATATGTCCTCTTTGTGGTCTAATAACTTCTTTCTTCTTTAACATTTTTCTGTGAGGATATAGCTGGTTTTCAGTTATGAGCACTAAGGGTGTACCACATATTTCTACATTTCATATTTCTGGAAGTTGTATGTCTAATATCTCCAATGCTACTTGTATTAATGAGACGAAGCAGCATGAAACCTGCTGTTTTGAGATGGAGTCTGACCGAAATGTCGAAAGAAAAATATCTACTTACAAGACAGTGAGAGAAACATCTGAGATATAATTTGCTAATTTTATCCTAGAACATGCTTCACAGTGGAGTAGAATATCTACTCTGAATAGATCAGCTTTGAGACACAACAGCATATGCGCCTGACTAATAAAGTATTTCTGTTTCCTGTTATACATGTCTGATATGTACTGAAAGGATATAACCATCATCACAGTGTCTTGGAGTACAGCAAGCTGTATTCAGTATTCAAATAATATAGAATTTCAACTGAAAACATTTCTTTTTGCAAAAAAAGAAAAATCACTGAAATCTGCTTATTTTATCAATTCAGTATGGATCCATGTTCCTCAGAAGAAACCACTTGCTTAATGTACCCATGGTCTTCAGTTTAGCATGGTCACCTAATTCATATTTGTGACACTGTGATTTGATGGTGCCTAGGAACCTTATGATGGTTTATATAATATTTAGGATGATGCTGCAAAGATTATAATTTAGTTGAAACATGGCAGCAGTGGCAACAAAGGAGACTTTGCTACAGCTATAATGTGTTGTGGAGAATTTTTTATGCAAATATTGTGCCTTCTGCCAGTATTCCTATTTCTTCCCCACCTTTTCCCCTTTTTGGAATCCAATATTTTATCTTTCTGATTTTGCATAAATAGCCTATTGAATGCAAAATACGTTTGACTGAATTCTCTTCTTGTGAACCAAATTATAAAGATTGGAATCTTCAAGAGAAGAGTCTTCATTAATAGGAAGTAATTATTCTAAACTGTTCAAAATGCTTGTGAGTCCTTCAATTATACCATAATTTCATTAATAATGGAAAAAAAAACCATGAACTAAACCCAATTACTTTTATATTCAACTTGTCTTTTATGATGTCTGTTAGCTTTTTTGTTGGTTTTTTTTTCTTTGTAGGCTTATGATGAAGAAATGTATGGCAGCAAGTATCAGTGGATTATTCCAGGGTGGTATGAAAACCTTTGGTGGGAATCCTGGATTAATTCCTCACAGTGCCTCAGCAAAAATCTTCTTGCAGCCATGGAAGGTTATATTGGAGTGGATTTTGAGCCTCTCAGCTCGAAAGTGCTAAAGACCATATCAGGAAGGGTTAGTATTTTTCCTCCAACTGATTGCACTGGTGATTTGTGCCTCAGCACTATGGGACAGAGGGTAGGGTTTGTTTTAAATATGTAAATATGTTGCATTTACATAATTTTCATAATATTTTATCACAGAATAAATTAATAGAAACTCCGGCTGATTAATAAGCATGCCTGATTTAGCCACTTCTCATATTATTTTCCTCTGTCTCTCATGCCTTGCTGAGTGTGCACAAAAGGCAACTTTACAGAAAGGCAGCTCATCTTAAGATACCACACCATAAAGAACACAGACAACCTGTAAAACATAGACAAATTGCCACTCTGATAATTTTATACTTAGCAAATAATTGCTCATATAAATGTTAATTGATTTGGATTATCCTATGAAGTGTAATCAGATCTCTAATTTCCTGAGATATAGATGTATTCTCTGTTCAGGTGTTGTGCCTCACTACTACACTGGGGGGTTGAACTGAAGCCTTTTACACAACAGCAAAATAAAACAAGATGTCCATACAGACAAGCAGAACAACTCCTTTTCAGTCTCCCTGTCTTAGAAATTGAACTCCATTCTTTATTTTTGTTTTGGTGACCTTTTCTGTGTTAGTCAAGCATGTCTCTAAATTGGAGGGTGCAGTTCAAGCTGTAGCTTTGGACATAACTCTGTAAAATATTGAATACTGAAGTAAAACTGAACTTTTTCTCCTCTGCAGACTCCACAGCAATATGAAAGGGAATACAATGCTAAGCGTGGTGATGGACAATCCAGCAAATTTCATGGTTATGCCTATGATGGAATGTGGGTGATTGCCAAGACATTGCAGCGGGCAATAAAGTATCTGAATGCCACCAACAAGCACCAAAAAATTGAAGATTTTAACTACACAAATCACAAGCTTGGCAAAATTTTTCTGGATGCTATGAATGAAACCAACTTCTTTGGAGTAACGGTAAGCAGCGCCTGTATTTTTATGTTGGAGGGTGGAGCTTGCATTAAATTTTAAAGACTCTTGAGAAAGAAACACAGTTTTGTCTTACTTCAGGGCTTCTATAGTTCTGCCTTAATGTTGTTGCATTGAGACTCCTGCTCATTACCCAAGTTCTGATGCAAAGTGATGACTCTATACATTTCCTCATTTATCATAATTTTAAGTGTGGGTGTCTTCTGAATTAACTCAGACCGGTCTTAAGGGAATGACAAGTATTGCAAGCTGCAGTGACTCTTAAGGGACTGTTTTATCAGCTGAAGTGTAGCTGGAATGTCATCTGAAAATACCTTGTGTTTCCCTCCAGTGTTTATCACTAAATTCAGTGGTGTTCATTTTAAGTGTTGTTACCTCAGTTGCCATTTAAGTTTATTTATAATTTGTATTTTTTCACAGTAAAGCGTAAAGCTTGGTGACTATGACTTCAGTAGAATTAGTCACATAGATTGAGGTCACAAACCTCATTGCACCACTGAAATTCACACTAATTTTTTCTTTAATTGATACTGTTTCTAATTTTTAGCAGAGTAAAACAATCAGAGTGTGTTTCTAAACTTTCTTAATTGCTTTAGTTTGTTTGAGACATCAGTTCAAACTCATCAGTGCCCCTGTGGTACAGGGTGGTACATTGTGGTAAAGAGCTCCTTCACCAAGAGTGATGAGTTGGTTCCATTTCAGAGAGAATAGTCTTCACAGTTTGCAATAGCAGCAAACAAGGATTGGACTGAAACATCCTTTGTTGAGCAGTGTACCTGGGCCAAAACATGACTAGATAAGGAAAGCACAGTTTTGCAGAAGTGTGTATTTCACAGTTCATGGAGGGGGAACTTTCAGTCTCCTTCGTGCAGCGACAGCATGCAGATTGGCAATAATTTCTCACACCGTGGCATGACTCATCAGATTCATCCTGTTGTTGATTTAAATTACCTTGGATATCAGTTAACCTCAGCTCATATTGAAGTAGCAGAACTGAGGCTGTCATATGTGCCACAAAATAATTCAAGGTGGAAGTGCCTGTGTGTGGACATCAACAGCGAGCCAGGGTCAACTTTTGATGTTCTTGTTAATTGCTGAAGAAGCCAATGTTTGTACCACTGTAAAAGTGAGACTAACTTATTATTTGTAAGCAACACCCAATCATACAAGACAATTCTAGAATCCAGTTGCTTGCACAGTATGAATTTTTCTTGCTTTTTACACTGAATTTGAATGAAGTTTTCAGTAAAGGAATTTGATATCCTATTGTGTCCAGGTCTGGGTCTGTGGTGAAACCTTGAGTCAGGAGCAGCTATGAATCCTTGCCAGGGCATCAGAGATCTCTCCTGAGTTATTCCAAGTACAGTATCAGTATCTCTCAGTGTGGTTGAAGTTGTATAGTGCTATGTAGCTGCTTTTTTTTTAATTTCCCTATTTTAGTCTTTTTGCCTGCTATTTAGTCTTGACAGCTGATTATGGTAAAAGTGATAGATTTCATTAGTACTGCTTAATTGCTCTTCTCTGCTCCCCCCCAGAAATAAAAATCTCCAAACCTCTAAAACAATGAAGGCTCTTTTTTAATAGTTTCAGAGACACCAACAAAACCTCACATATGAATTGCATCCCTTTAGGGAGGGAATGAATAAAAGTTTCACCAGGCATATTCTTCCGTGTCTACTTACTTTACTCCCTCAGGTATAATAATTTTAAAAGAAATTACTGCACAATTATTCATAGCATTTAGGGCTTCTCTGAGGCACTTTCTAAAATGCTTCTCTTTAAGACTGGTCTACCAAATCATCATGAAAATGCACAGCCCAAATTTAATATTTGTAAGGATCATGCATCTTGTTCCTTTAATACAGAACATTTTAATCACAAAGATATGAAAATAAGCAAATCTATAGCAAATATAGTCTCTTAGAATATAATTAGAACAAAACATAATCAAGTTTTTCCAGACAGTCTGAAAGAGATTTTTGTAGCACATATTAGAAGTCTTGTGTTGAAATGTTCAGAAATTTGAATGAGCACATTGATTCATATCAGAAATATTTTAAAGCTTTTAGTTCTTCAGTCTAATGAATTGCTTTAATTTACAAACTAATTTAAGACTTTTACTGGAATGTAAGTTTTTGGTCTTGGAGTTCCAAATCTCCTTTTTTTTTCCCAGAAAAGATGATTTAGTCCAAAATTTTTACAGTTTCTTTTTAAAAAAATATTCTAAACACGAAAAGGACATTCATTTATTCTGCAGCATGTATGGCAAATATAAAAAGAAAAGAGTAGAAATAAAAGAAAGGACTGAATCTTAGCAATATTCAAAAAATATCCCAAGGATATAATAAAATTTATTGATAACTATAAGGTAAGAGATACAGTAGACAAGAAACTATAGACAAGTATCTAAAAATCTTTGGAAAAGAGGTATCTTTAGGCGTTCAGTGAATATAATATAAAAAACTCTCATGTCATAAATAAATACCTTTACCTAATTTTCATCTTATTTAAAATTATTTATGGGAAACTACAAAAATTATAATCACTGAGTGGTATTTTTTGTGGAATTAAAAAAAGTATTTTGAAAAGATTTGCTTTTAGTGAAGCGTGGTATTTCCTCATTACATAGAATGTCATTCTTTCAGTGTTCTTTCTCATCTTATTCTACTGTCAGAAATCAACTAGAAAGAAAATTATAGCTATTCCTTAAACATTTCTGAAGGTTCTGCTCTTTTTGTGGATTTTTTTTTTCCTCTTAGCAAAACAGTTCTTTCAGTAATTTTTCCTTCATGCTTATCTGACTTGTAGTCATGTTGATTGCCATATAATTTTCATCTGTATTTTGAATATAGAGCAAGGAAGCATTTATTTTTTTAATTAGAAAGCAGTAATGCACACTATTTCAAAGTTAAAATGGATACTGAAGTCCTATAACTGTTCTGGGGGAGTATTCTGCTGCTGGAGTTTATTGCTACTATCTGTGATTATAAATCAGGCTTCAGGATTGTTAATTTATTTTTCATCCTTATGGCCTTCTCTTGTTTTTGTGTAATGGAGTACAGGGTGGGAGAGAAAAAAATGAAATAGTGTTGTCTTTTCCTTTTATGTCTGCCAGAGAGTCTAGCTCAGTAGAATAAAATTCCATCAAAGTAGCTTCTGCACAATTGAAACCACAGCCATGAAATAGCTTTCAAGTCTGTCCCACCCCTGGTATCCAGCATATGAATAGATCCAGTCATGTTTCATAACTGGAAAAATGCTTATTGATATGAAGTTGGTTTTATATATTGATGCTGGTTACTTCTGAAGAGTGATTTTAGCAGCTTGCCTCCACTTTCCAGGCTTCAGTAGCCACTGAGCTGTATCTGGAATCTCAGAAATATATGCTTATTTCATGTATACCTGGAAAAATAACATACTCTGAGACTGTTCAAGGAATATTCAGAATCAGGTGGATTCAGCAGAATAAACTTATGCTTATCAAGGAGGTCTAGCAAACTTTCATATAGAGTAAATTTTGCAAGAACATCTCTAAAGTAAGCGGAAGACCTATTTAAATGTGGAGTCAAATTTTCTTCTTTGGCATGTCTGAGGTAGTAGAAAGACAGTAAGAAAGTATTGGAGGGTAGGCAGAAATTTTAATAAGGTAATTTCTTGTAAACCCAGAATAGCACTTTAAAAGTACATTTAATTTTATGAAAGGGGTATGTGTTTGTGTGCAGTGGAATAGCAAACACCATGAAGAATTGTTCGTGAGAAATACTTTGGAATATTTAATCAAATTTGATTTGGTCTTTATTTTGTCCATTTGAAAATTTGTATATAACTTGATGATTTGAGGGAGTTCAACAAGCCAGCAAAATGCAGTCATGAATCTCTCTATATATGTATGCACCCATGTGTATGTGCTCCCAGCTTCACTCAACTGTTTGCATATCTCGTTTTTTTCATTGAATCATAGGGTTGGAAGGGACCTCAAAGGTCATCTAGTTCAAGCACCTGTCAGTAAGCACTAGATCAGGTTACTCAGCCTCATCAAGCCTGGCCTTGAGTGTATCCAGGGATCGGGCCTCCACCACCTCTGACCCTCTGGGTTATGAAGGTGAACTGCTCTGAACTTAATGCTTGTGTTTCTTTTTGAGTTTTTCAAAACTTTCTTCCTGCTACAGTACAAGAAGGAAAAATACTTGGTGCCAAGCTGTGTGTAAGACCTCCTAGATCTCTTTGGTATACCTGAACCTTGTATCTGAGCTTCCCCCAGTGGAGATGAACATGGTGAATCTCTTACTTGCTTAGTCCCTTCTGACTTCTAGTGCATTATCCAAATCAGATGAGCAACTGATAGCCATAGACTGGCTTGATAAAATAATTTGTTCTCTAAATGGCCAGTTCATTTAGGAGACTCCTCAAAATAAATTGCTGCTAACGTAAGCCATCAGCAAATTTACATAGAGTCATAAACAGTGTTTGCTCATTAGGAGAATTCATGTCTTCCTCTGCCAAGAATATAAAACCATATAGAGAAAGAAATTCTAACTTTTTCAAGTGGGAACTGGTATTAACTGTGACATTTCAAGTTTAGCCTGCAAGCTAATCAGCAATTGATGCTTTAATGGATAAAGTAGGTGGCAAATAAAAAAGGCTTTAGTCTGAAGTTGTAAAACACTTATTACGGCATCTGTCACTCTCATAGATGGATATTTGATGAAAATAAATGAACAACATACATTCACAGAAAAACTACTGAAATGTTTTTAAGCTCTAACATTTCATAGCTTCCTCTGCTCAACATTTTAGTCTGTTTCTAGACAGCGTTTAACATAATATATCCTAGAAGTTGCTTTGTTGCTGTTTTGAGTACAAGTTCCCACAAATGTTACAGAAAGCAAGCTCCAGTGAAGGTTATTGCATTATCTAAGTGGTGGTGCAGGTCTGAGCTTCAGGAGTAGTTCTCCTTCAAGCTGCTGAAGAAACAAATTTTTTGTAATTTTAGTAGTTCTCTCACCCTGGCTTTTCAAAATTTTATTTGTAGCTGCCTGCTTCAATCCACCTTTATTATATCTTATTTGGTTTTGTTTTCTCTTACTCTGTTTTTCTTTCTTGTGTTCTTTGAATATGAATGATGGAAGATTAAAGAAAAAATAAAACTTGCAAGATTTGGAAGCTCTGTCTGATTATCAGTTAAACTGGTAGAGGTTGTCAGTGGGTTTAAGAGAGTTCTCAAACTCTCCTCTAGCAGCTTCCTCTAGCAGCTTTGTCAGAGGTTAAAGAAGGCTCTTTGAAGAAAAAAATCACTGAAAGACAGGACAGCCTATATGCGCTGAACAAATGACATAGGAAACACAGGTTCTGGTAGCTCTTGCATAAGTAGGAGATTGTTTTTCCTGATGGTTGGGTGCCCTTCTGTGTTCTATTTGGACAGAAGTATTAGGAAGGTAAGGTGTTCCTTTACCACCCCTCCAGCAAGTAGTAGAAAAAGAAGGAAAAATGTTATATACCTTCTTTAATTGAGGTAAAGCCCTGTGCTTCTCTTCACCACGTTCTTTTTGACAAGAGAGAAGAAATGTTCATGTGCCTATTGAAAAAGGGTAGTAGCATAAAATCTTAGACATTTATGGAGAAGTGACTCTCTGCACTAAGTGTACCAATGAAATATCATCTCTGAAAAATAATAGAAAGCCTAGAGTAGCTCCATCCACTTACAGTATGACTTTAAGCTATGTCAGTTTCAAAGTGTCTAAGACAAGTGACTGCTACTTATCTCTGGTGAACATCACATATCAGCAATAGAATGTGCATGACATGTCTCTTCTCCCCATGTTCAAGCTTGTGTAAAATAGTGAAGGATTTGCAAGATATGGTATAAAATTTTTGTTTAACAGTCTCTCCTGTAATTATAGTTGAAAAAAAGGCGTGTGATGTCAGCACTGTTGCAAGTTTATAAATTTCTGCTTGTGAAATTTAGCAATTTCTGTCACTGAAACTAGAGCTGTGACCTCCCAAGGAGGGACTAGAGCACTGCTTCTAAATGAGGTGCAGAAGGAAAGTGAAGCAGGATGGAGAAGGGAAAGTCTTGGGTGCTTTAATTACCATGGGATGCAGTTCTTGGTAGCACATAATATGTTAGTTAAAGCAGTAGCCTTAGCAAGCTTGCCTGGAGACATTCAAAACCCATCTGGACAAGCTCCTGTGTGACTTGGTCTAGGTGTTGCTTCACTGGCAGGGGGATTGAACTAGATGATCTCTTGAGGTCCATTCCAATCCCTGATATTCTGTGGTTCTGTGAAACAGTTGTCTTGGATGCTGTCATTACAGAGAGCAGTCTAAAATTATTTCAAGCCCCTTTCAAGAATTGTTGCGTATAAAGGAAGACTGCTTCTTCCCCAAAAGAGAAATGTCTTGAGTGCAGAGGAGACAAATGAAGAGTAGATTCTGGGCTCTGGATAGTGAGACCCTGGGAGAGGAATTAAATCTGTAGCTAAGCCCCTACTTTCCCCTTCTTTGAAGAACATTGAGTCTGGAAAGCAATTCTGCAGAAGATGTACTTAGGAGAATGTAATGGAAAAGGAAATGATTTTATGGAAAACTTTGATATAATCTGTATCACTGAGCAATTCTGAGTTTCTGACCAACTATGCCTCTTGTCCCTAGTTGTTTAATAGATCATAGAGATTAATAAATATCTCACCTTACTGTAATTTTCCTGAAATGGATTTAACTGTTCTTGTTGAAGAGCAGATCTCTATCAGATTATAGTCATTTCATAGAAGTGTGTCCAGATACAGACATATAGGTGTGGGTCATGTATTTACTAGATGAGGGCTATATAGATGTTTAGTACATGAAGCATGAGGTGCTGAAGAGCCAGCTGGGATCTTCTGTGGTTACCTGGCAGATGCCATGTGAATCAAACAAGTAGAGGCTGGTACAGGTACAGATGAATGATGCTTCTAGATGAGATTTTTGCAGATGATGCAATGACATAGAAGCAAAACCCTATGAATTACAGACATTCCAGACTGTTTTCAGTAATGCAGTTATTCCTGAATTTGTTGTCCCTAAGAGAACAAAAGCTGTATGGCAAATTTAGGATGCTAGTGCGTTTGTCTGCTACATCTCCATCTGAAATCACAAGCAAAGACATCTTCCATGGATGCTCCTAAGCCTTCAACTGCAGAGTAGCTTAGGGATGAATCTCACCAAACACGGTACAGCCATCACGTGCAGCATATTCCAACCACAGTGGTTGGAGCATCAAGATTAGTTATCCTACATCAGCCTGTCTCCAGCCTCTTTCCTCAAACCTATCTCTGATTTATTTCCCTTCCCTCCTAGGAGAGAGCACTGCAGAGGCACCTGAGTTGGGTTAATGTTTGAGATGTGATTGCCTTTCAGTCCTCATTCCTGAGTTAAAAACTACTATTCTTTTAGAGATAGCATATTTTAGAAATGTGAAACTAAATTCCTGAGTGCTTGAGGGTATTACAGTTCTTGTTTTATTTTCCACAGGAACAGATGTTAGCACTGCTGCTTTGGGATCATTCCAGCTTTGGTAATTCCATTCTGTGTACCTAAAACTCTCACTGAGATTTCAGATGGATGAGAAAGTTATTATTTACTAGCTTTACACCAGGACTCTTCTGGGACAAGTGTCTTAAAGATGCAAAATTTCGGTATTATTCTCCTCAGTTCTTTTATTAGGAATCACATTTTATTATTATTTCCTGGCACAGGCAAGGTATAGTAAGATTTCACTGGTTTGATCCTGTTCCTGTTTCGGTCAGCAGCAAATCTTTTACCTTCATTATGAGTAAGAGAAGGTCCTTATCTAACAAAGTGCTTTGATAAATATTTTGTGGGTATAACTCCAAATGTTATTCTAAAATCCTTTTTGCTCACTGAAAATGTAGAAGAAACTCCTTCTGAAATGCTTTCTAGAATTAATGAATAAATTTTGAGAGTGCTGATCAGCTGTAGTGCTGTAAGTTAGTAATGAATGATTAGACACAAGAGCTTGTTCAAGCACATTCAGAGAATGCCTCTAGATAATGTACTATGTGGAATTACATGACTCAGATGTCAAATAACTGTGAGTGATTAAAATAATGTGGTAGAGGATAGCAATTTGAAAAGTAACATCTAGTGGTGCCTACAAAAGGCTGCAACTTCTATTGCAGATCGTGTAAATCAAAGAAAAGCAGAATATTTTAGTGATGGGTTGTGCTCATTACATATATTCTTTTGGCACAACAGCATAATACTTAACTAAAGATAAGATATTCAGGAATGTGAAATATGGAAAAAAGATAAAGGAGAAATCTCAGAGAATGTACAGATAGTATGAAGGTTAAAATCAGAGGGAGGCTATTCATAAAACATGTTTAAAATATTAAGATTTTTTTCCTGTTCCTTGAAGAGCTGTTATATTATGCAAATCTCAACATCTGCTTTGCTTTTGGAGCATTTAGAGAATGATTAAAGTATATAAATAATGAATATATTTCTAAATATGACAAAATCTTAAAGCAGATTCATTTAGGAAATACTGTGAAGTATACAATTAGTTACAACCTGCTTATTTTTATTGTTTACATCACCAATTTGAATACCCAAAGAAATAGAAGATATGCATTTTTTGCACCACATCCACAAAGATATCTTGATTTAGGTTAATTGGACTACTCTCCATTGCTGAATAGTTGCATGGCAATTCTTAATCTATGTTCTGTTTTCTTCTGGGTTACCCCATCAGCAGGAAATGTCAGAAAGCTTAAAGCTTTTAAAAGAGGTATTTTTTGTCTCAAATGAAAGTGACCCACATTGATATTACAAGAATTAGAATTTCGCCTGCTGGAAAATTCTGTGTGCACCTAAGAGCAAAAATTTTCCCTTGGGGAATATTTTGCCATGTGACCTTTTTTTACTTTTTGGCCAGCAAAAAGGAAATTAAACTTTTAGAACTACATTTTAACTATCTGTTTACATTGCAGTACTTTTGAGATTTTGGCTTCACCAATTCACATGTTCTCTGCTGCTCTTAATCTTTATAAAAGCTCTAGGCAAAAATATTCCTTGACTTGGATATAGCATTTCACTGAATGTGAATCCACCTGTAATGTTAAAAATGGTGTTATTAGCTGACTTAGCCTGGAAATCCTCTGGGGCTGTCAGGTCTGATGTTCAATGGATTATGTTTTCATACATCACTGCTCCTCTTTTCTGGCAGTCATCATTTCTACAGTGAACTAGTTTTCTTCCTTGGAGAGGTGTTCCAGTTGCAAATAGGATTCTTGGAGCCTGCAAGCATTTTAGGGAAACACAGGAAAATTAAAGTATTTTAATGGCATTTATTGTAGACAAATGCACGGTACATTTTTGAGTAGTTTTCTGGTATATTTGGAATCAGCTTTTAGGACTTCTGTATTTGTTAGCTTCTGCTCTTCTCCCCACCATTTTCTCATAGCAAGTCATTACCTCAGTTGTTGCCAGGGATGAGGATAGTTTCTGAATTATCTAGCCTCTGCTGCAACAGTGTTTAAGATAGTGTTCTTTTTAAAGATTTCTTAACACAGCCAAGATCTCGCATGTCAGTGTATGGAGTATATGGCATGGTAGGACTTGGATTTCTTCACATGAAGGAATTTGTGAAAGATGAAGAGGCAGAAAGTGCAGAAACTCACAAGAGATTATCGTGTGTCGCTTCATTGAATCTATTGTCAGTTGGCACAAATTAGCTATGTAGGAGCCAAGCCTTTAATTGGAAAACTGATAAATAGAGCTATGGATTTTATACCTTGTAAATTCTACAACTTTTCTGCATTGTAAATTGTGCCCCATGAACTTCTGATGAAGGTGTTCTGCCTGTTCAATTGCAGTTCTGCCTCATTCATTATAGCTGGTGGATTAGACAGCGCTTAGGTTGTATTTGGTCATGTAGTCAGAATGATGCTGTGCATAAGCAGGCATCACTATGAGTGCTGCAAAATACACAGAGCTAAAAACCTCAGCTAGAGACTGCAGAGTGTTGTTCCATGAGAGAAAGACAGGAGCAGACAGCCAAGTTAATTTTCCTCCCTCCCTCAGCCAGCCTGAATGAAGGAAAACTCTACTGCTCAGTGGCCCTCCACTTTGCTTGCTGAATTCTTCGTGGAGTCTTAGGAACTGAAGGTCTTGCCTCACCTGGCTTTCCAGTGGCCGCTTGATTTGCCTTCTGGTGCACTGTGGTGGTGGTTTCTGCATCTGCCTGGTGGCTGTGGGGCTACAGCCTCCGTGTGTTTGGGCTGAGCTTGAGGGAAAAGATTCTCTGGGAGTTAAAATGTTCTCCAGCAGTTACAAAGGAAGAATAAGTTATGATGATTAGAAGTGTACATCTCAGCTGAATGTGAATTCTGTGAGACAGAGGTAAACTTCTACAGCCCAGAGGCTCTTGTTCTGCTGAACTCAGATGTTCATTGCATACCAAAGAAGTGTGTGAGCATCTCCAAAAGAGGCTTCAGTGACATTTTCTAATTGGAAGTGTTAGAATTTCTTAAAAATGACTTTACAAAGATCACAGCCATATCTTAGAAATACTGTTACTGATGCTTTTGTTATGAATGACCCTGAAGCTTGGAATTTGAGACCCCAATTTCAATCTTGTAAGTTAATTTTCCTTTTTTTTTTTTCTTTAAATGAAAACTTTTAATTTCCTTTGCATTGTGGCAGTTTCGTTGATACTGAAGCAAGGCAAAACTTTAATAAAAAGCAGTTATGACACCACAAAATTTGATAGGGAATTAAAAGTATAAATTTCCTCAGATTATAACACAAAGATTGATTAAATTGCACCGAGAAATAAACCAGTCAAGCTACATGAATAGCTGAGGAAAAACACTATGTCCCTTTAGATGAGTGCAAAACCTACCAACAAAACATTAGATTCTTATCATTGTGAGATATGTGGACATCAGAAGCATCCCAAAGCCAGTGTAAGGACCTTTCCATTGTCAGGTTTGAAGTAATTTATTGATCTGTGAATTTTTGTGTTATTTTAAAGTTACTTGTTTTAATGGGATTCATCCTCTAGCCTGTTCTTCAAGTGCAAAGACTGCAGCAGTGTGGAAATTTGGATCTCTTTGTTGCTAGATGATATTTTCTGTTAGCTTCCATGTTGAAAATGCCAGTTGTTTTAAAAAGGTCAAAGGGCCACTATCAGTATTCTAGAGAAGATTCAGTTCTCAGTTTTCAGCTTAATGTGTCAGACCTCTGTGTGTTGGTGTCAAGTCTTCTCTCTTGCTGAAAGTCAGTGAAAGTTTATGGGAAGAAAGATATCCTTTAGTGAGTACTTCCTAACAGTCCAGGAAAGCAAATTAAACTTTTTCTCTGCCTTAGGTCTATTTTTCATCACACAGATGTTAAGTCCGAAGGGACGCAGCAGGGGCTGTTTCTTCATTTTGAGGCCACCCTTAACCTGGAGAGGGAGCAGAGGGAACCTGGTTTGAAGCACTTCTAGCCTGCATCTCAGCTGGGCTACAGGAAAAGCTGTGGCTGATGGAACAGAAATCCCTGTAGTTGTGGTTCAGAAAACACACATAAATAAGTGTTACAGATCATGAATATTCAGCATGTTTTCCCTTAAAATCTAAGTATTGTCATCTCAGTCACTGGGCTCATAAATTTCTGAAGCCATTGCTGCAGATAGTGTATACATGGCATAGAGAAATTAAGTAAAATGTTGTAACTTCCTCACCAATTATTTCTTTTCAGAACTGTTTTTTGTATTTGGACTTTTGGGGGTTTTAAGATCTGAGCATTTTTGTTTTCTGTATTTGTATGGTGCATCAGTGAGTAAATGTCAGCTTTTAGAAATATTCAGTCAAGTACAGATTTGGCTAAGCACCTAGGATATTGATTTTCTTTTCCAACTTATTATTTAGTATGTATTTAAGCATAAGGTATTGTATTTCTCATTTAAATAAATCTGTAGGCTATTTCCACAGGAGAGTGGTTGATGCACTCTATGTATGTGTTATAAATTGATGATAATTTAGAGAAGTATTTTGATGAATTGGTAAATTGGTCAAAGTGTCACCCAATTATGATTGATAAAAAAGAGTAGTCTTTGAAAGAACTCCATAAATATTTCAAAATAAATACTAAGTACTCAAACTGTAGCACATTTAGATATATCAAACTGTGTATTTTTTTCCATTTTAAATAAATGAGACGTGTAACTAAATGTTTTAAAACCATAGAATGTTCTTTCTCTACTCATTGAGAAGATAGCTGAAAATATCGTGGACAGAACAGCTGAATTTCATATTTTATTTCTGAAAAATATTTTTCCTTAGACTTTCAAACTGTTTGCACTGGTTTGCCTCTAAGTTTCTTAAAGTGCTTAAAAGCACACTGAATATTAAGTGTGTCTCTTCCAAATGGACTGGTGAAGGGCTATGTCTTAAAATAATACCATCCTTGTTTTGCAAGGTTTTGTCCAAGTAAAAGATTTATTTCCCATCTAGAGTTAATATTTAGTGACCTCTTTCAGTTTTACTGTATCCCAAATGCCAACAGCAAGAGAGAATGAATTCATCATTAAAAATGTGAGTATTATGCAATTTTTAATGTGCATCTCAGTGAAATTAAAAGCATGTCAGATTTAGGTTTTTCAATAATGGCGTCCCACAGCCTGGGGGCTTGTCATGGCTGAAAATGTAGATTGTGACATGTTTCTCACTTCTCTGAGCAACTTGTGAGGCAGTGCTGCAGCCCAAGCTACAGTGTTAGCACAGATACAGCACATTGCATGTATTTTATGATCTTAAGTTGCAAATGTGAATGTCAAACAGAAATAATAAAACTACAATAATAACTTCAGGGTTAGGTCAGCTTTATTGTTTGAGGTCTGGAAATGCTTTCAGGAGTAACAAAATGCAACTGTGTTTGATGCAATCCCAATGCAATGCAGCATCCTTATTTTCTCTTGAGTCTTTCATACCAACTGCATCTCAGGCAGCTTTCTGTAGTTCCTGGCAGTACATAGGAAAGAGTAGCCAGGAAAGAACCTGCTCCAAATGCCCTATGAGTCACTAGTAAAATCTCATTTAGCAGAGGATCTTACACAGGAAGGGGAGCAAGTGAGAAATTCAGAAAAACAGCAATTCCCTCATGCTTTAATGAGATTTTGGGGAAGGAAAAGAGAGATGGCTGTCTTTCTCTGCCAAAGTGAATTTTTTTCTCCATTAAAAAAAATTCATCATAGTGAAGTACTTAAGCTCTGTTACATTCATAAGATTCTGTTACTGTTGTTTCAATTGTCTTTCAATTATAAGGCACAGTTTACCTTCATAATTCAGACTACACTATCTGTTTGATTTAATTGACTGTGATTAATCAAATGTGCATGGTTTGCTTTGGAGACTGATAATGCAGGAGTTGAGGTGCACAGTCTTGAAACCCTGCATCTGCAATTCACTCTTTTCCACCATCCCTCCCCCACTCCAAAATGGCAATACCTCTTGCTATATTTGTAGCAGAATTCTGCTGGCCATGACCAAAGCTTAAAGTGTTTATTAAAGACTGACGCTTTCCTAGCCCTCTTTGCGCTGCAGATCTTATCTTCCTCTCCTACTACATTTCTTCTTTAATTACCTTTGCAATACCTAAGTAAAAAATCTTTTTTCTTTGCCATTTGTGGCAGTATCTCTTTTCACTTATTATTCAACCATTTTTTATGCATGTAAAGGTATTAATTCTCCTCAGGAAATTAATCCTTAAGTACTTAATTTTATTTAAATTCCTCTACCAATGCATATGTTAAGAAGTTATGTGGCAGCATGCAGGCTGTGGATTTAAATGCTGTGATCTGAGAGGGGAAATAGTATTTGACATGCATGAAGCTGGTAACAGCTGCTTTTGTGTTCTGGCTTTCTGAATTTCCCTTCATTAATTCACATCTTTCTGTGGTCGCAGTGTTTCAAAGTGATAGGAATTTTTTTGGTAGAAGTTATTCCAAAGCTTACTCCTCACAGACATAAACAGTTTTGCTTCTCCTCACCGTTTTTCCATGTTGTCTCTAGTTTACAAGTAAGTTTGTTTGGGTGTACCTTTTTTTTTAATTGCAAACACTGACCATTTTGCTGTCCAGCTGCCTGAAACCTTCATGTTTTCATAGCTTGATTTTGTAATTAACAGCAGGAAGGTAGGACTGAGGTAGGTAGGAACAGCTGGCATCATCCCCAGCCTTTCTCTGCTTAATCTCTTTGCAGATGGGGTAACTGGAATGCCTTTACTATCACAGCATGTCCAGCTCTCTAATGGTTAACAAAAGCAAGGAAAGGCCTTTAAGTGATCCTGATATTTGCTATATACTACTTCTAATATGCATGGTGGTTGGCATGCATTTATGCTCACTGATTGCAGAGATGAAACATTAAAAACACTAAATATTTCTTCAAAACTTAGAAGTTCTTTTATGTGAGGGTGGTGAGACACTGGAACAGGTTGCCCAGAGAGGTTGTGGATGCCCCCTCTCTGGAGGTGTATAAGGTCAGGCGGGATGAGGCACTGAGCAACTTGGTCTAGTGGGAGGTGTCCCTGCCTATGGCAGGGGATTGGAACTACATGATCTTTATGGTCCCTTCCAGTCCAAACCATTCCATGATTGTGTCCACATTCTCCCCAAAACTACTGACAATGCTATTGTTGAATTTTTTTTATGTTCTTGAGTCAATAAAACAAAATTGTAAGATATTTTTATTGGAGGTCTGGGTTTATTGGAACCCTGCAAACCACAAAATAAGCTATTGTGAGTTATTGTAAAAGTAATGGGAGAAATGTTGAAGCTTGTTTCTACTGGTTATGTAGGAAAGATATTTATTGGATGCTATTTCTTGTAAGTCATTGACAAATATTGTTTTTACACTCTATTTGAAAAGTAACACCTGACCTGACCAGATTTCACCATAGAGCAAAGGTGAAGCATAACGATGTTGTCACTTGCAAACTTATTAGGTTTTCAAAGTCCATATATCTCCATACTGTTAAAAGGGTGAAAATAAGAGAAAGTAAAACCTGCTTATTAGAAACCAGATGGTACTGTTTGCTTCATCAAAGGAGGTCATAATTCTCTTCAGATTAGCTGTCCAGGATATGAAAGAAGGAAAGATGATTCATCTTAAATAGCATTCCATGTTCTTGTTTCAGGCCAGCTCTTCAACATTTTGTCTTACTCCTTCCTGTTCATTTCTGTGAAATCAGCAAACCTGCCATGCTGAACATGAGCACTGATGGGAACCTGGTGTTTGGAAGTAGTGGCCACCTTGTGAGTCACAAAGTTGTTTATCAGTGTAGAAGTAGGATAACTCAGCAGCTGCAGCAGGCTTGGGCTGCTGTTTTGTGAATCATGATGCTGCAATCTGCAGAGGCAGCACTCAAGTGCTGTGGACTAGAAAGCATTTCCAGCTCTTCCTGAAGAGACATTCTGTGATAGGCTGTGACGGTTTATTTGTTGTGTGGTGAGGTGGTTTGTTTTGAAGGTCAGACACAAGAATCAGCTCTAAGTCTTGTGATATGTGTTAGAAGTATGGCCAGCAGCCAATTTGAATGCATGTTCTCTGCATGATCTTTCCTTTTAATGAATGGTGCTTCTTGCAGTGTGCTGCAAAAATAGCTTTCCCTGCATTTGTTACACACAGGATCACACAGGATGTCAGGGATTGGAAGGAATCTCAAGAGATCATCTAGTCCAATCCCCCTGCCAGTGCAGGAACACCTACGTCAGGTCACACAAAACTTGCAAGTTTTTACTGGTTCTGATGGATATTGATGTTCTACAGTGGTTATGGATGAAAAGGGAAAAGGAGAACTAACAAAAAAATGAGCTCTGTTGAATGTACCGTGTTTTCAGGAAATTTACTGTTTATTTCAAAGGTTGAGCTCTAGTGTTTTGGTGCAGCTGATTTTCTGATTGCATCATCAAGGAAAAGAGATAAATAATGGGAAAGAAGCAAAATTGCCTGAAGAGTCATGAGGCATTATGACAGCATCCTTAGTTCATTGAAGGACAGGCTAATGTTTTGGAATGATGTCTCCCCAGTTAACACTATTCTGACATACACTGAATTTAATTGGGTGATTTGGCTTAACAGAATAAAAATAATGATAAATAATACATTTTAAAGTGTCCAATTTTACTTCAATATCACTTGGGAAAAGTTGAATCCAGAGCAACAGGAACTGGTTTGTAGCATTTGAGGTAGAAAATTTTAAATTGAAACTCCAGTAGGAGGCTGAGCATTTGAAGTGTATTTGCTTTCCCAACAGTGGATTCTTTAAATAAATTTAGCACTAAAGATAGTTCATCTCAAGCTGTAATTGGAAGTATTCTTTTTAGAAAATGTTTCTGATAAAAAAAAAATTTTAGAGGGAAAATCTGCATTACTGAAATAGCACAAGAGTGGCTAGGAATTGTACTATTAGACTATCATAACATGGGATTTTCAGTTATTTCATAAAATGAGGAATACTTTTCTGACATTTCCCTATTCCTCAACTGTAAGTAATATTCACTGTATTTATGATATATGGATAATTATATACATTTTACATTATAATTTTTAAAAGTGAGAGCATTTTGTATCTACCTGTCATTTTAACTCAGGAAGAAATAAGAAATAATCACAGGGCTCATTTGTGTGTGGAAATTGTATAAATTTAAGCACTGTTGAATAAAGGGAGTAGCTGGGCTCTTCTTTATCTTCAGTGGAAATCCCTGGCCACACATAAAATTAATTTTGTTTAGCAAAAAGGTTACAGTGACCTATGATAGTCCACATACAAAATAAAAAGTTTCATCATTCTCACTCAGTGTAGATAACAAGAAAGTTTATCTTGCTTAGATGTGATCTAGAATATTTTGTCCATTACTTCCCATGGCAATACTTCCATAAATTAAACCACAGTGGAGTGAGTAGTGGCTTGTCTTCTAGAAATAAATCACAGAGAGGTTCAGAGGCTCAGAAAACCGCCAAATTATGGGCTTTATTAATAAAGTAGTGCATGTTCTGGGTAAAAATACTTATCATTTTGACAAAAAAGATTAATGCTGTCTTGAGGCAGAAATTTGTTCTAATTAGACTTCACTGATGTAGGACTTCAGATTTTTCTATGATACTGTTGGTCAAATATGGATTAGAACGACTGGACATTGCCTTGAAATAGGATACTGATATTCTCTTGGGGGTTGGATATCATACAGTCATAGAGTGGCTTGGGCTGGAATGGACCAAGGCATCTAGTGCACACCCTCTACAATGAGCACAGACATCTTCAACTCAATGGAGTTGCTCAGAGCCTCATCCAGTCTGACCTTGAAGACTTCTAGGTATGGTGTATCTATCGCCTCTCTGGTTAACTTGTTCCAGTGTTTCACTAACCACATTGCCAAAAAATCCCTCCTTTTGTCTAAATCTGTGATCTTTTAATTTAAAGATATTATACCCCTTACCCTTTCACAACAAGCCATGATAAAAAGTTTGTCCCCATCTTTTCTGTAAGCCTCCTTAAGTAATGAAATCAAGTCTCCCTAGAGCCTTCTCCATGCTGAACAGCCCAAACTCTCTCAGCCTGTCCTCAAAGGAGAGGTGATTCAGCCCTCCTCTGAAAGCCACTAAGCTAGATGCAGTACTCCAGATGGGGTTTTAGAAGAGCAGAGCAGAGGGGCAGAGTCATCTCCCTTGACCTGCTGGCCTCAGTTCTTTAGATGCAGCCCAGGTTTGCTTTCTGGGCTGTGACTCATGCCCCACTTTTCATCCAGAAGTACCCCAAGAACTCCTTGGCATGGTTAGTCTCTAGTCCATCTCCCAGCCTGTATTGATGTCGGGGGATATCCCAATCCAGGTGCAGAATCCAGGACCTGGCCTTGTTGAATCTCATAAGGTTCACACAACCCCATTTCTTGAGCTTGTAACTCTGGATGGCATCCTGACACTCAGCTTGACATTTGCCACAGTCTTGCAGAGAGTGCACTCAATCTCTGTCTATGTCATTGATGAAGATTTTGAACAGCATTTGTCCCTATACAGACCTCTGAGGAACCACTTGTCACTGATCTCCATCTGGACTTTGAACTGTTGACCATTACCCTGTTGCTGTGACTCTTCAACTAATTCCTCATCCACTGAACAGTCTACCCATCACATCCATATAACTCTGATTTAGAGATCAGTATGTTGTGGGGGAGCGTGTCAAAGGCCTTCCAGAATTTCAGGTAGACAACATCTGTAGTTGGATGACTATCTGTATAGAAATGTTTGCTACTAGAAGCAATTTTATCACACCGCTATCTATAGAACATAATAAATTTGAGTCTTTAAAATGTAAAAGTATGAACACTGCGTCTCTCTTCAAGATTATGGATGTACCCTACAAGAACATGAACATTGTGTCTTCGTCTGTAAAACAGGCTGTGTTCACCCTGGGACATAAATCATAAAGCACTAGAAATTGTTCCTGGCTTCAAGCCACGGAAATTATTTCCAAAATTTAGTAAGTAAAATTCCTTCTCTTGAGTAAATTCAGTCAAAAAAGTCACATCCTCAATAATTGTCTCACCTCTTCTATTCCTGTGTAGTTCCCCTGCCACATTGCAGAGGGAGGATTCCTGATGAGAAAAAAAAAAAAGAAGAGCCTGATAGATAAAGCCCAATCTTTCTCCTGGGGTTACCAGTACATGTTATCTGATGGCTGGTAACAAAAGAGAGAGAAATAGGATTGAAAAACAGTGCTGCATAAATTGCTTTATCTAACTTGGACAGTAGCATAGCCCAGCAGTACTGCCTGGTACCCACATCTGCACTGAAAATTCCTCATCATTTCCTATGAGTTCCTGTCCAAAGGATTTGGGGTTTTTTTTCCTGTTACCATGAGACAGAGCACAATGTGCCTTCCAGGGAAGTGGACCTGGTTTCATGGCTTCAGAAAAACTGTGTGATATAAGTGGTTTCTTCGCTACATGGGTATTCTAAGCTTTTGCAAACAAGATAATTTATATGCTAATAAAGATTTCCATTATTGCAATGATTGCTTTCTTGTTGATTAATTATGTACACTTTGATCATTCAGCATTAGTGCTGTGCATAAAACAGCTTTACAAATATTTAATAAATGAGTTCACGTTATTAGTGTTTTTAAAGGTAGTTGTGTCTACAAATTAAGAGATTCCTTTGCAGCTTAGAATATGAAGAATAAATATGATCTAATTTGAGAAGCATTTGTTTGTTAGCTGTTTTGCAATTAGTAATTCCTTTTATGAATGCTACAGAGTAGAATCTCCATTTAAGTGCTGTACCCTCGTTTTAACTGGAATTCAATTTTGTCATATCACTGCAATAAATAGCCAAAACCACAATAAATATTCATTGAATGCCAGTGGCAGAGAAGGAAATACTTTCTTATTCTAATACCACTTTCATTTGAGGCAGATGAAATAAAAGGCTTCACATTAGTTATTTTGGAACATTTAAGACACTGAAAGAATGCCATGCACTTTGCCGATTTGCATAGATGATTGATGACAAGTATTAAAAAATAGTAGCAAATTATTTTTAAGGGCAACTGTGAATGCAAGGATTGCTACTATTGTACAGAGCAGTGGGGTTTGTCGAGCTATTAAAATGGAATTTAGTCCCATTCAATTCAGTGTGAATGTGTTGACCGAGATAAGGAAAAGGTTATGATACTAGAGATAGCTGGGGAAAATAATGGAATCTGTCATTCATCTTCCTTCAGGCTGTTTAGATATTATTACTGTCTTTCTTCGTGTACTCCTCTACAATAAGCCCAGTGCCTGATGCTGGAATGCTTTAATTATAGTGGTGTCAGTGTGAGCTTCAACTCATTGAGCTAATTTCTAACTTGTGGTGTTGGATCTTTTGTAGGAAAATTAAGAATACTGCATCTTTAAACAATGGGAGGTTTTGTTTTCCATTGAAGTCTCTTCCAAGTATAATGCTTCCTAGATCTTAAAGGTCTGATCTCTGAAACAGGACTGAAGAAAGCAGGCAAACTGATAAGACAACAATTTCTATGCTGGCATTGAGCCAGGAAGCTTTTGAATACAAGGCAACTTCTTTATTCCTGGGAACAGAAAAATGAGCAAAGCAAGGGCTGGGCCACAAAGCCTTACCTTAAAATCAGTTCAATATCTTATGCAGAACAGAGTTTCAGGACTTCAACACGAGCTGAAGTGCCACTAGCAGTGGTCCCAGCAGATCTGCACTGGCATCAGCTGGCTCGGTTGCTAGAGAATGTTGCTGGGGTTCTAACATCAATTCAGCCCATCTCAGCATGATCTAGAGGTGTGATGCTGGGGTACTGCTTTGGTGGCAATAATTTGGGGGAAAGGAAGCCTCACCTTGTATTCAAAGGAATGTAACCTTGCCCAATATAAGTTAGGGAAATCAGTGTAATTCATGTATATTATTCTCCAAAGGGTGCAATTATGAGTCAACCAAATATCTGCTCTTTAAGCAATATTCTGCCACCATCAGTCTTCTGATACACACAAAAACCTGTGTTTTTTCTCTAAATTTAAATATTTGAATATTGTGAATATTTCGAGGAAGTTCTTAAATTTTTCAGAAGAAGTTTTAAATGTTTTCCTCTCAAATAATTATTTTTAAATCTGAAAACTCATTTTGGTCCCCTTTCCACCTGAGAAAATTCTGGGTTTCTTTTCCTTCTCCTTTCCAGCATTTTTCTTAGGTATTAAATAACTGAATTGTGTAATTCTGACAAATTGTCAGAGGAAAAAGTGACAAGTTACAAATGTTCACTACACAGCTTAATTAGTAGTGCCCACATGTAGACACTATTTAAACTGCATTTTAGTAAAACATTGTGGTCTTGAAGTTTGAAGTCTCTGTTCTTTGGACTATGCCTAAAGTGATATATGTTCAACTCTCCCTCCTGGCAAGTGTGTCTTGAGTGCATGGGAATTGTAGCAGAGTGTTTCTATCAAGGTTTCACATAGTCATTTGATGCAGCATCACAAGAAAAAATGAGTAAAAGGCAGCTAGAGGACAACAAGAGGGGACTCTCCTAGTGGACATTCTTCTGGAGATTCTCCAAGACACCAATATCAGATGCTGAACCTTCACTATTGAATATCTTCATTTATGTCTCATTCTGAAAGTAGGAGTGTTACTTCATGCAGCTTGTTGAGAACATGGATTTTAAAGGCACTTGGAAGATAGAGGATAATGAAAATGTCATGTAGGAATAGGTAATGGCTCTTGAACATTCCAGTGAGAGACAGTGGAGCAAATAAAAGCAAAAAATAAAGGGTATGTAGTGATAGAACAGTGTGCCTTTGACCTAGCAGAAGCATTTGAAGAGATTGGAGGTGTCCAAAGTTCACACAGTGGCAGCAGCTCAGAATTGTTCCCTCCCTAGTCACACTTTCAGGAGCCTGAAATTCATCCTGCCTCCCTTATGGGACATGAAGTCTCCTACATACTTTGTAAAGAGAGAGGCTTCTCAGACTGGGGAGGCAAAAGACCATCTCCTGTATAATGCCAATTTTTGTAGTGGGTGGAAGGATTTTTTCTGTTTTTTCTGCTCTCCCTGTCGCAGCTCAGAGAATACCTTCTATACTGGGAGGAATACTGCTTATTCTCTGAATAAATGTCAGCTAAAGAACAGAGAGAGAGAGAAGCTGTTTAGACCAAACCATATTGTGTGCCTAAAAGTACGTATATGGGCAAAACCAAGAGGAACCTGAAAGCTAGATGAAAATTTTAAATTACTAGGAGATTCAGGTTCAGGAACAGTACTCAGATGGGAATAATGGAAGTGAAAAATCCCACACTGAGTTTTGTAACTCCAAAAAAAAGGCTTGGATATGAATATAGCTACTTGCAAATACACTGACATGTAATAACTATTCTAGTTCTAAGTTTACTGACTGCCTTTGCTCTTGAACCTAGTACTGAGACCAGTATGTAAAGATACATGCTAATAATTTTTTGTGTGTGTCCAGAGGCTGTTTAATTGTGTCTGAACTGAGAAATGAGATTCACTACACCAAGACTGGTAGTACAGAAATCTGATTGTACTTCCAGACTCAAACTGATTATGTTTTCCCTGTTTCTCTCAACTGGGTGCATCTGAATTACATGGTGTAGGTGACAGAGTGTTGTTGGGGGAGAAGAGAGATATCTAACTTTTAGCTATTCTATGTCAATAATTGGACTTTTCATACTGCTTTGAGTTAGAAGAAAAGCAAAAAGCACATTTTTACTAATAACTTCCATTTCTGCTCATTTCCAACCTAAGGGGCGACAATGAAATATTATTTGTTGCCTTGTTTTCATCTCCTTCATTAGTTCCATAGGGACTCTTGAAGAGTTTGCAAATAATATCTTTAAATAATACACCATTTCTCTACTAAGTGGCTATGCATTCTGGATATTTCTCAGTATTTAGCATGACACAATTTAAAGTTAATTTTAGGTAGAGAATGTATTTAAAACAAAAGTGTTTATGAATGCATTCACCACAGTGGAAGATGTTTAAGTATTAGTAAGCCTTAACTGCAACAATCTGGAAATGTAGGAAAAGTGATCCCAAAGTAATACCATTAATCTCAACATTGCTTTATGGAGCCTGAAGAGAGCTATACTTTTGAGAGCTCAGATATATGCCAGCTGGGAATCTGTTATCCTGTGTAGGGTTTAGTGATATATGATGCTGATCACTTATAACTCAAAAACTGAAATGAGGCTCTTCCAGCATCTGTGGATCTGACTGTTTTCTAAAGAACATGTAGAGTGCTGTCTTTCCTCAGAGAATCTTTAAAGTTTCAAAACTATGTCAATTGTATCTCACTGATTTTCTGCAAGGTGTTAGCACAGGTTAGAACAGCCTAAAGGATTAAAATGGACAGTGAAAAGGGCTGAATTTGATTTTATGAAGTATATGTTGGTTAGACTTCCTTCCTGGCACTGCCAAGCCTCTTCAGATCTCCATGCCCAGTAATGCTCTTCTTTGCAGCGTTTGTTGAGAATTTGATGCTGATGAAGGCATCACCTGGAGGTATACATGGCTAAAAAAGTGGAAGAGGTTGAAACATCTACTTCATTATCATCAAACATAGCTGTCTTCAAGAGTGCTTTCTGAAATGGAAAACAATGTAGACAAAATCTGAGGTTCTAAAGCAAAGTAATTCTAAGAGTCCTAAATTTAGAAATAGTTTTTTAGCTTTACAGAAAGAGCCATCTTAAATGTCATAGTTACTCTGGTAATTGTCAGGTAAAGCTAAAACCACAACAAGGCTAAAATAAAAGGCTGTTAGAATCTTTCTGTAAATTTAGATGAGTGAATATTATTGTTGTTCTATTATGAAATGGAAAACAGTCCCATTTCAGTGAGTGCCACCAGGAAATACTTATTAGAAAGTAAATGTACTGGACAGTTCCTGTGCCCTGAGCTGCCTCTAGTCACTAGAAACATTTCATAAAAAGATTTGAGTTCCTGTGTACTGAGGAAAAATCAGTGTTTATTTTCTGGAATGGCTGTTCACTAAAAAAATCAGCCTTTTAGCAGCCTCCAAATACTCTTTTCTGATCAAAGTCAGCTCACTCTTCTGCCTGCAGGGGAATGTTTGGATCTTGAGTAGCCGGATAACACTGGGAATGAGTCTTTACATGGTGTTTCTTTTTTTTTCTTTTTCTTTTTCTTTTCTTTTCTTTTTCTTTTCTTTTTTTCTTTTTCATTCTCTTCTCTTGACTCTTCTCCTCTCCCTTTAAGAAAGTTTTGAATTGAAGAAGTTACTCACTTAAAAAGCTAATATTCAAAAGCTACTGTGCTCATCACTTGCATGTGAGTAACACCCACGTGCTCTACATTGCATGCAAAGACCCTGCTAATATTTTAGGCTGCCTGCTTATTAGAAAGAACATAGTAAACAAAGTGATCTGCTGCATGAAGCCAATGTGACAGAGCCTTAGCAGGAAGAAGAGCAGGGAGAGGAGGTAGAGGCTCTTGCAGTCCTTCGAGTCATCCTCAGAACAAATGAAATACAGCCTGTGCAGTTGTGCTCTCTGCTGGGATTAATGTAGTTTAAAGAAAATGGAAGAAATTACTTCAGAACATCATCTGAAATTGCACTGTTGAAGAGAGAGCACCGCTGCTTAGTGTGGTGTCCTTAAAAGGCTTTATGCCATCTCTTCTGATTCATTCTTCCAAAAGCAGTGAAAGAAAAAAACATTAGTGGTGAAATATAATGTGCTGTTATGCTGTTTCTACAGACACACAGAGCTAGATACTGAAATCATCAGGGACTCAACCTCAAAAGAACAATTCTGAACATCACCTCAGCAGTTCATATTTACTTTTTAATACACAAAGGAAAGGGCTTGAGTGCCTAGTCCCAGTGCTTCAGACTATTTTCTCTTCTCTTGCCACTCAGAAAGACAGGTTGTTTACATCAGTGTTTTTACACACATCTGAAAGAGGTTGAGTCAAGAGTAGAAGGATTCTTTTCTTCATGCTTCAGAGGCCAACTGTAGATCATGAAACTGGGTGCATATTAGTAGTCAGCACACAGTTAACATTTATCACCAAGTTGACAGGATTCACTGCAAATAATTATGCCTGGTCTGCCATTACCTTGCATTTTGTTTCTGAAGTATACATAGAATCATAGAATAGTTTGGGTTGGAAGAGACCTTAAAGATCATCAAGTTCCAACCCCCTTCCATAGGCAGGGACACCTCCCACTAGATCAGGCTGCCCAGTGCCAGGTCCAGCCTGGTCTTGAACACCCCCAGAGAGGGGGTGTCCACAACCTCTCTGGGCTACCTAAATCTCACCTCTTCCCATTTACATCAATTACTCCTAGTCCTGCCATCCTGGACCCTATTAAAAAGTCCCTGGGAACAGGACAAAGACAGCAAAATGAAGCCCCCACTCAGATTTTTAACTTTGTTGGATTTGGAAGTGATGACACAACACACCCCACACACCCCCAGCCCTGCCCGCCTTGGCCATCGCCATGGTCCCAGTGATGTGGGGTGACAGGGCTGTGACATCACAGGTGTCACCAGGCACCGAGCTGTGACCTCAGCACAGGGGTCCCTATAAAGCAGAGGCCACCCCAGCCTGGCCAACAGTGGATGGTGGAGTGTGCTCCCAACAGCAGCAGCAGCTCTGTCCTCTTCTTGCCTTCCTGCTGCTGAGAGCTCAGCTTGACCCGGCAGCGCATAAGGAGAGGAAACTTTAAAAAAAGTAAGCCAAGTGTATATGTTTCATTTTAATTTCTTGTCATGCTTTTGAACCTAAGACTGCAAACAATGACTGTGTTTTAGGCAGCTGACAAAGAGCATGCTTAATGTGGGCACTGGAAGAGATGGCTCATGTAGCAGAAAAGTTCCATCATTGGGTGGATACAAATGATATTGATGTGACAAGAAAGAATGGCAAAAAAGAGCATCAAACTGCTGTACCTTATGCTAATTATGGCCCTACCTAAATGTGTAAAAGCATGCTAATGAGGGATGAAGCATAAATATTTCTTCATTCTTTACTTGCCATGGCCCACAAACTCAATACTGTTTGACACATGATTTCCCAGACAGTATCCTTTTTTTTTTTTCTTCCCCTTCACCTGTTTCTGATTTGCTGGTACCTTGTCAGAAAAATTACTCCCTAAGACTTGCTTCTGTGTGTTAAACAGAGTGCTCAGATGTTCACTAATCAGGCTTTTGCTTGGTATGCTGAAAAAAGTGCTATAATTGTCCTGCCTCATTTCTGCATAGCTATGTAAAATTGTGTGCATGCATCTAAAATCTAATGCTATGGAGTTGTATAGTCTGGACTTATGTCACAGTGCTGGCAACAACACACTTGATTGCAAAGACAGCTGATGACAGAGGATGCTGCTGAGATAGAGGGAAGACATTTAATCCAAAGAAATTCTGTCCATCCCTCATCTAATTCTCACACTTCTCTGAAAAAAGGCATGAAGTTCTGCCCAAAATATAGTAAAGTTCATAAAGGAAAATATCAGAAATTAGTTCATTAGGAAAATATTATATTCTATCATATTTAAATATAGAAATAAAGGTACCCTTCTACACAGCAAAGTGTTTATGGATAAGTTATGGATAACCTTCCTTGGGAAATGAGAAAGTTGACAAAGTTCACAGAGTGGAGTCAGACAAAAAGAAAATCTCCTTTTTTATGAAGAAGAGACTGAATGGATTGGAATTCATGTTTTAGAAGGGAGTTATTTGTCACCATGATGAAATCATAATAGTAAGACTTGCACTACCTTGTATTTTCACCTACTCCCACATGCAGGATGTATGTGAATGATAGGCACATAAAGACATTGTTACAGTTGATGACCTTTTCATAAAATTTGAAACTTAAAGTGCTAGGCTTCACTCACCATTTTTTTCCACTCAGCTATGGAACATGACTCCTTCATTCCTATCATGTTATTAATAGATGCAGTGTAGTAATTTTTTTGAGGAAACTTGTTTTTGAGAAATGCTTGTATTCCAAAATGGTTCGTACTAAAGGAACCAGGGAAGAGCGGAACTTGCCAATGCCACAGACTACTTAGAATCATAGATTTAGCAGGGACCTTCAGGGGTCATCTAGTCTGAACCCCCCTGCAGTGAGTAGGGAAAAAAATGTCAGGTTCTATGGGCCTTTTCCAGCCCATTTTCCCCTAAAGCAGAGCACTTGGGCTCCACTGGACTCTTCCCTCCCCACATGTTCCCACTTTGCCTCCTCTGTCTGCTCTCCTATTTAACACCAATGGGAAGGGACAGCAGCCACTAGTATCCCTCCTGTGGGTTACTTCTTCTGGTGTCACCTCTCCAGCACATCACTGGTGAGTTGCTTTGGCACATCACAAGGGAACACGGTTGGAGGAGAAAGGCTGAGGGGCCTCCTGGCTCCCTGGCTGGTTAGGTAGGGAGAGGGTGCCCAGGAGGGTTGGTGGCCACTGCAGTGTCACCCACAGCTAAGCACTGAGTCTGTATTTTTTAATTAAAATCCTCAATAATTTTTTGCAGAACAGATTTTACCCTAGGAAGAAGAAAAATTAACAAGGTTACTTTTAAGTGTCTTTCTCCTTTGTTTCCAAACGACCTTGAATGTGAATCTCCTTCTGTAACTTATTAAAAAAAAATAATTCAAGTTCAAGTTTCCTTAACTTTTTCTGCCTATCAAGAGTTCCCAGAAAAAGCTATGTAAGAGTACATCAGTTTCCCATCACAGTCCTCTGTTTCTGAACAAAATAAATTAAGCTGTCCCCCTTCACTGAAGATTTCAGAAGCTCACTTCCTGCTGTGCAAAGGAACAATGTGAAAAACACCGATTTTTCTGTTTTAGACCCAAGTCCTAATAATTTCAATGAGTGCCTCCAGTATTATAAAGTCTGATGAACACTGATTCTTCATTCTTCTTTTCCATTACTGTCCTGATTGCCAGAAATATTTTTGCCACACGCTTCTGTTTCATCAATTCATTTTCCTTCTTTCCCATCTTTTCTCCACAAAGCTCATGTTTTCATGTTTGAGAAACTTAGTCATTTCTGAATATATTTTTCGAGCTTTCTTCCTGTGGTGCAGACAGATATTTAACACTTAGAAGTGAGCATCTTCATTTTTTCCTGCTGTTTTATGCCTGCTTTGTCTAGCTAGAACACAAGTGTCTATTTAGATGAGAAGGGTAGTTTTGCTTCATTTAGAAAATATTTGCCAGGACCAGATTTTTAGCTGTGCTTCACACCTGCCCTTTGAGCTACTCTGCTGCTACCACTGCTGCTACTCTCCAGGCACCACTATTCTGTTACTCAAATCCTTTAGGAAGTGTCACAAGAGAGAAAACACAGGCAAGGGAGAGAAATCCCTCTGCATCATAAAATATTTCAAATTCAAATCTTCTGTCTTGGGAATTCTGACAGAAACACCTCTTCTGAAAATAGTCTCAAGGCTTGAGAAGCTGTGGTCACTGAGTCTGCTTTGGTCAAGTGTTCTGGAATCATTCTATCCACAAGGGTTAAAGTATATAAAATCATTAATTCAGAAGCATTGTTGACTTCATGAAGCATTTTAATTTTTGTCACACTCTGCCTTCTGCTTTCCTCACTATTCCAAAGGTGACAATTACCTCTTTATCCCACAGGGGGTGACAGCTTGATTGCAGTCTCCCTAGTGTCCTCTCTGGCACTACACTCTCATCTCCTGAGCTCAGCTCTTTGTCTCTGTCTAATTGAGTGGTGTAACTAGGTTGAAACATGAAGATTTGTGCCCAAGCTGCCCTCAGCTGGAAGTTTGCTGTTTTGTTTCAGAAGTGAGGTCACAATTGCAGAGCTGAGAGCTTGATGGGTTACTCTCAGGTTTATCATTTGATAGACTAAACAATATTCCCTTTCTCTATAAATACTGTGTTAGACATGAAGTTTGGAGGGTGGAAGAGATTATGGATTATAGCTTGTAGCTCTTCACTCTCTAGAAACTGCAGAGCCAAGACCCACAGGAAGCCCGCTTGCTGTTTTGTGCGTGTGAAGGAGGATATGTCTTTAGCTAAGGAGTTCTGTATGGATAAATTGAGCATGTGTGACATGTGAGCAGAGGGCTGTATGAACTGCCTGATGACACAGAAAGGTTTCTATGAGCTGAGATTATGCAGAAGAGTCTTGCTTTCTGTTGGCACTTGCGTCCTTCCAGGACTTCTTTGTTCTAGCTCCAAGGCTGGCACTGGGAAGTTCAGGAACATCATCTTACCAAAATAATAATAAAAAGAAAGCAAACAAAAGCACTGAATAAATTTTGCTGCTTTAATAGGCCACAACAGCTCACACAGGGGCCTGATGGGTGCTGAGCTACCACCAGGTCAGTGCAAGACTGTGCAGCTGGGAGCAACATGAGAGGGCAATACCTGCCCTTTGAGTGTTAGGACAGCAAAAATAACAGCTTGCTGAGATATTTCACACTCCTTGGCTCCTACTTTTAGTAGACTCAAATCAACAGTGAAACTATGGGTTCATATAATTTCTACAAAACAGGTTGCTGAAATAGTGATTGGTTTATTTCTTGCTGGCATTGTTATAAGTCTATAAAATTACGCTATAAATCCTATAACATTCAAATACATTTGTATCACTTTATTCCAAATGTGATTGTCTTTTTCATAAAATTGTAGTGAAAGCATAGAGCAGTGGGTAAGTGCTATTACTTTCCTTCCTGATCCCCCTTTTAAGTTAATTGTAAAAATTAAGGTATTGCTATTTATCCCATTTCCCAGTGTTTTTGAGGAGCCTTCCTTTCTGCCATATTGGCAGAACTATGTAGTGCAGCAGGATTGCTATGTCCATGTCTGCTGGAGCTACCTAAAAGCCCAGTGAAAATCCTGGAGTATTTCCTCATCCAGTACACAGGAGTTTGGTAGTCTTGAGGGGTTTAAGGTGTTTGAGACACTGTAGATATTTGTCTCATTATTATGGAGACATATAGCTGAGGACCAAAGAACCAGTGACTGCAGTTGTAGTTCTGATGCCTGCATAATAAATATGTACTGTCATCATCATGGATTGCACTGGAGATTACTGCTTTGGAGCTTCTTTCTGAAGTGTTTTATGTTGATTTTTTACCTTTGAAAACAAGTTTACTATTTGGATTGCACCTGGAATAAATAACCAGCTTCAGTTTCTCAGAATCTTTTTTTCTGGTTTATCTTCATATGTAGAATATCGATACAGTAGTTTTTGAACAACACTGAAGACACTATCAGAACTCAAAAAATATTATTTATGCTATTTTATTCCTTTTAATAGCCCATTTGATTTTTTTTGGCATTTCCCCAATAGAGTCTAATGATAGTTAAGCAACATGATGGCAAATTTTGCAAACAAGACTTTCTCATGAGTTGTTCTGTAGCTTTCCTTCATCAGTGTCTTTTATTTATACTTAGATCACTATAAGACCCACATGAGAAAAGTTGATAAAAACAAATACTTCTAAGTCTATGACTCTGATATGTTTTTTCATATCTAAATTTTATATTTATTCAGAATATACTGAAAGTGTATATTATACAATATATTTTACAATTCATTCTGATAAAATATACTGTATAATATATACTGATAAAATTTTGTTTGATTTTACAAGAAGCAATGATAACATTGCAAACCAGTAACACCTGGAATCAGGAAAACTTTGTGAGCTGATATAATATCAATAATAGATCACAATCAAAATGGTAGCAGTGATTCTTGCTCTGCATTTATTTTTAAGTGCCATTTTAGCAGAATAGAATTTGCAGTTCTATTATCTTGTAATATCAGGAGAAGAGGAGACAGGGTTGCAAACATTAAATTTAAAACCAAATGAAAAAGTTGTTTTTCTACAGAGTAGAAGACAACTGTAAAAATCTCTGACAGAGGTCAGAGAGCCAAAGATTTAGCAAGATTAAAACTAGATTGACTAGATTGTCTGCAATAAGTGACACTTGCACAGCATTTTACAAATCTTCAATATTTTCCACTATTATTTACCTGAAACAAATAGGCAAATGCTTTATGGTCATGTGCAAATAAATTATAGGATCATAGAATGGTTCAGGTTAGAAGGAACTGCAAAGATCATTGAGTTCCAAGTCCCCTGCCATAGGCAGGGACACCTCCCAATAGACCAGGTTGTGCAAAGCCTGATCCAGCCTGACCTTGAACACTTCTTGGGAAGGGGCATCTACAGCTTTTCTGCAACCTGTTCCAGAGCCTCACTACTCTCATAGTAAATAATTTCTTCCTAATATCTAATGTAAATCTCTTCTCTTTCAGTTTAAAACCATTACCCCTCAACTGATCACTTCCCCATCTCTCCTGTAGACCCACCTTCAGGTACTGGTAGGCTGCTATAAGGTCTCCCTGGAGACTTCTCCAGGATTAACAACATGAAGGAATGTTAAATATTATTTCCCCAGACCAGATGTCATCAAGATAAAGGCTGCTAAGCCTTCATAAATCCACCCATTTTACCTTCTCTCATGGAGCTAAGTTAGAAGCCATTGGCGAGACTTAGCTCAGCTGGATTTCAGCAGGAGCAGCTCCTGTGCCCTTCTGTGGCTGTTGCCACAATCTCCCCCATTACCAGTGTTCACTGGATGGCCCCTCCCTGGAGGGGTTTAAGGCGAGGCTGGATGAGGCACTGAGCAACCTGGTCTTGTGGGAGGTGTCCCTGCCCGTGGCAGGGGGGCTAGAACTAAATGATCTTTAGGTTCCCTTCCAACCCAAACCATTCTATGATTCTCTTCCTCTCTTTTTGTCACACATTTGTCATCTTGTTATGTTTAAGAAATTAGAGGCAAATGGTGTCCCGTGGTTTGCAGGAAATTTGGGGTGAGTGTGCTATGCTATGCATGTTGTACACTTCCTGGCACATTCCAGTAATTCAGATGATTGCCTGAAGTGCAGCCTTTTAGTGACCAGAAAGGTTTATCCAAATAGGGGCTAACTCATAAAGAGAAGTGTATTGTAGCCTAACATGCTTATTTTTTAGTTTCTCCTATCCTGGTGTCTGCTAAAACAAAGATTAATGGAAATGAAAATAATATACCAAACTGGGGAGGAAAGTAAACCAGCAGTCTATACTAACAGCACTCAGCACTCCTGCCAATTCAAAATATTAAGAATACTTCTTAGCATAAATGAATAAACACCTCTTCTTTCATACTCAATCAGATAATGGCTGAAGTAAGGAAGAAATTTAACAAGGTCATTTCTTAATTTAAGTTGGAAGGATAGGATCAAAGCTATTAGTAATTTGCTAGGGATATTTAAGGAAGGTTCAGCTTTACACTACCATTATTTTGAAGAGTAATGATATGAAGCACAACAAAAGCTAGTACTGACTTGAAGGCACTACATTTAAAAAGAATACTAGAACATGCATGCTGATGTAGTACAAAAATGAGCCCCTAAAGCTACAGATACCCATAATCATTGATGTAAGTAGATAATGGAACCATTTGTGGAACCATGTAATGAATGAAATGGAGAACTGGGTTTTTTTGTGTGATCTTTGATAGGTCTTAAATAGCCTTGATAAAAACAGTCATAGAGTGAAAATCAGTTGTTCACATACCACTCATCGGCCGAGATCCAGGACGTTACTGGCTTTATCACTCCTCCATTTCCATCCATGAGAAGCGAGTGATAAGACAGTGACTTTCTAAGGCTATTTGAAATTTGTGTAAGAAAGCTTTAAGGAGGTGTTACTCAGTTATTTTAACCTTTGTTAAATCTGCTGTTTTCAAAGTTTATATCTTGCTTGAATAACTTTCGTAGTGAATGGAAATAACTTCAGGGCTAATGAAACTATATTGTGAGTGATTTATAAAACTTTAAATATATTTCTTTATTTTTTTTTAGGGTCAAGTTGTTTTCAGAAATGGAGAGAGAATGGGAACCATCAAATTTACACAATTCCAAGGTAGGTTGCAAGCAATTTAATTTTCTTCATGCATGAAGCTTCAGACTTGTGCATCAAGTTACATTTGTTTCTGGATGTTTTAAGTATGTACCATTATTTGGAAAAGAAACTACTTGGAAGATGCAGCAAGTTACTTAGAAAGCTTTGTTACGTGTTTAAAATACTATGTTGTAAATCCTGTGTGCTCTGAGCTATTCACAGCTATTTCCAAGAATTTTTCTAGAAGAAAACTCACATACTTATGGTAACTACTGATCTATAAAATTGTACTGGTCAGCTAAGCAGTTGTTTCTGAAAACACTATGTGAAGTGGAACTTAGGTTTTTTAGCTGTAATGCTCTTTGAAGTTAGTGTTTGTGCTCTCTGAAGACTTGCTTTTGACATTCTGCAACTGCTTGCTAAAAGTTGCTTCAGGAGCCAGTCCCTGAGCGTGCAGAGGTCACACACAGTTGACCCCATCCCTTGGAGGCAACACACTCACTCTACAGTATGGCTTGCTGAGCCTGCTGCCTTCTCGCAGCCTGAATTTCTCCTGCAGGCAATGGACTTGGCAGCAGGGACCTCAGATGCAGCCGTGGGGATTTGTCAAGGGTTATTTGCAGCTGGTATGAGGTGCTTGGGAGAGTTTTGTATAGAAATGGTGGTTCATAGAAGACACAATATAGTTGTTTCTGCATTCTGTAGAATGAGATTCATGATTTTGTTGCTGAGGCTGAGATAAAATCTGCAATGCTTACATTTGGATGGTCTTCCAAAAGTAGTAGAAGAGAAGCTGGAAAATCCTTGTCAGATAATGCAAGAGAAAGAAGTTTGTGCTCTCTTTGTCTTCAAAGATCACTTCAAGGCTAATCCTGCTCACTAAGTTAATGAGGCTTATCCTTTAAACAGAAATTGCCTGTGTTATTATTAATGAACGGCAATGCACTTGAAGGGACCTGTTACTCATTCTAATTTACAAAAGCAATCTTAGGGATTGCCTTCTTGCCTATTTGATGGTGTCATCTGATGTTCCCTGAAGCATCTGTACCACTCTAAAACTTCATACATGTAATGGTAATATAATGTAGAAGTTCTTGGTTGAAAAGAATGGTAAGTATTGATTCCTTCCTCTTTCCTTGCCCACTCTCTCCCTCCATTTTTTCACAGTTTAGAGACAGATGAAAGAATCATGGGAAAATACTAAAATACTATAAGGAGATTTTACAAGTGGTGTTTATTCCTCAGAAGTCTGAAGGAACCCTTTTGCATTATACCTAGGGTCACTGCATGTGCTCTGACAGAGTCTCTGAGCATGAAGGAAATTCAGCACGTTTTCTCTTTGCATTAAGGATGTGATTGAGGATTATGGGGAGTAATGACATGTGTCTTCTGAACTAAACTGGAGGAGCAATAGAAGTCCAAGATGGATAATTATATGTAGGTTTTTCACTTCCAACCATTCAAATTTGAGATTATTTATGAATATATCAGTTTCTTAATAGTTGCTATTTAGCACTAATGGTTTTACCATCAGGTGTACTACTGTTTGGTCAATAAAAACATAGGAGATTGGCATCTAATTTGTAATTCTTTGCAATTACCTATTGACAATTTCAGAATCAATTCAGGCATGTAGATGGAGGTTTGATCACCAGCCAAAGGTTTCCAATTAACCTGCATGAAAAAGTTTCATTACAGCCCAGGCATCCAAGGGAGAATTGCAGGAGAAAAGCTGGTTTATGTCTCATGAAAGCAGTATTCTGTCAACACTCCTGAAGCTTGGTTTTAAGCTTTGTTTCATTTCTTACTAATTTTAGAAATGAAAGGAATATACAAAAATGTATGAGGTTAGGAATGCTATAACAATATAGGTGAATGTAATCTGTTTTTTTTAAACTGTAAATGACGTGGGGTTTTCTGTTGTTGGAATTGTTTTTATACAAGGCTTTTACATTTGATACCTGTGGCATATTTGTAGAAATTATTCATTTGTTCAAAAGAATTTTTACTGGCTAGGAATCTCTCTGAAACATTCACGTTAACATTTAATAAATATTGGACTATTGGGGAAGTTCCTAATAACAGAAAGAAGTTAATTAACTCCAGTACTTAAAATGGTAAATGGGCTTTTCCTTTGTAGTTATAGCTATTAGGTGTTATCAAGCTGGAGACAGCTACAAAATTCATTAATTTTTTTTTAATATAATACAAATCATAATGATTTCTAGGAAAAAAAAGGCCACATAAAAGATGTCATGTAAATACTCTTATGAGATTAATTTTAATTATATAAAATATTAAATGTACTCTTATCCGAACATAATAATTGGGAATCATTAGTTCTAGTGTTCTATACCTCAAGAGAAATTGCTTCATCTACACTCATTTATAGTTTTGCTAGCAATTTATATGAAAATACACATTTATCAGAAGTACTTCAATGCAGAGAAATAAAAGGGATGGATACATAGATGAACGTGAATTAAAAGCAGGATTCCTTGTCCAAAAATGCTTTCCTCATTTTCTGGGGTGGAAAATCAGCTGGATATACTCAGCAGCTTCATTTTTTGTTCTTTGCTGGAAACTTTTGAGTTCGTGAGACAAATGCAAACATTTTGGCTATGGAAAAAGCAGACAGTCATGTCTGCCAGAGGGCAGAGGAAACCAGCCTGTGAGAGTTCAGGGACTAACTGCAGTATGTCTTACACACTGGGATGAAGAGCTGGCTTCATTTTGAAGCTACAGATTTTAGAATCATAGAATGGTTTGGATTGGAAGGGACCTTAAAGATTATGTAGTTCCAACTCCCTGCCATGGGCAGGGACACCTCCCTCTAGACCAGGTTGCTCAATGCCTCATCCAGCATGGCCATAAGCACCTCCAGGGAGGGGTCATCCACAACCTCTCTGGGTAACATGTTCCAGTGTCTCACCACCCTCACAGTAAAGAACTGCTTTCTCCTATCCAGTCTAAATCTACCCTGTTCCAATTTGCATCCATTACTCTCAAACTCACACTAGCCATGTCTCTTTTCCAGCTTCCATGCTGCTCATTAGTATTGCAAGTGGTCAAACAGATCATACCAGAGATAGGTGTGACCAAATTGCTTACTTCTTTAGAGATTATGGATACCACCCAGGAATGATTTAGCATGCAGCAGAGAGTACAAAGCACATGCTAAAGCATTTTCTTTCCTTACTTTTCTGTAAATGAAGAGCAGTCTTGTCAGTGTTGCTCAAATATCCAAGTGATATTTGAAGCTGGCCTCTTTCTGAATGAAGCCATTTTTCTAAGAGTGCAATTAGTCCTCATTTCTAAACATACAGTTGAAGAAAATGGCCAAAATCTTTTGCTACGGGATAATGAAAGAGGTTCCTGGCAACTGTTACAAAGCGTATCAAGGAGCAGAGAAGACAGCAGCAAAACAGATTGCTGTGATGCTAGAGGCTGCAAGAACAGGTATGTTCCTGTCCTTCAAAGTGTTTTACTTTGACAGATCATTTCTGATTAATCTGTCTGGAGCTTAAAAGGCACCTGTTCCTATTCCTGTTCCTATTTCTGTCAGGTGTTAGAGGAAATGACTTCTGTGCTAGAATAGGTTAAAAAGGGAAATTGGAACTGAATTGTAAATAAATTACAATGAAATGTGCACAAATGAGGCTTTCTGTAGATAGGACAAAATGTTGACAGTACTGCATGTTGAGAAAAATTGAAGGAAGATGGTCATCTGCTGTGTCTTTTGGGGAAAAAAATATCAAATAATTTGAGAGTTTCAGTTCACACAGCCAGGTAATGTGATATGAAGTTTGGTAATGTTGAAGGCTGACATGGGTACCAAGCAAGAATGAAAGCATGTCTTGCCAAGTGTAACACCATTGGTCTTAGCAAAGATATTACCAGATTTCTTCAGTAAAAGTCTCAGATTCTCTTCTGTGAGTTAAATCAACAGAATAAGACAAATAGATGACTGCTCCACAATCAAGAGCAAAGTACATGAAATTCCAAGGTGGCTTTCCAGGAACCCCATTTCTACTTAGTTCAGACTTGTTTGCTGCTTCTCTGAAGGAGATTTTGTCAACTCTGCAGAACCATATACAGATACAATAGCTTCTTCTCCAGAGCCATCAATCCAACCTTGGGAAAATTTCCTTGTAGTATTTTCTAGCTTGTTTCTTGCTTTCACAAAGGTTTAACTGAACGATAAGTCTTCTAATATTTTTATTTTACATTTAACATCTGTCCAGGATATAATGCACAGAACCAGTTTGTGAATCTTCTTTACATGATCAATGATGAAGGAATATAATCCAATAAACAGAAGATACTTAGTGACAGTTCTGAAAACTCAAAGGTGGAATATCTGGAATCTGTGGTTTCAGAATCCATGTCAATGAAAAGAGTAGTCTCCTTATATGGAGAGGTAGATCTAGCAGAGTCTTGGAAGGATGTGCCTTCAATTTGCCATCACTGAATACTGTCATTGCTGATTAAGAAGATGAAGTAGAATGTGTAATTATCAAATATACAGTGGTCTCTGAGGGAGCTAGCAGGCACAAGGGGGACTAGATATGGATTCAAAAAGATATTAGCAAATTGAAGAAGTAATCAGGAAAAAACTGAGTGCAATTTATCTAGGTCAAATTTCTGGTGCTACACTGGGAATAAATTGATGTACAAATATAAAATGGGGAACAATTCACTAGGCTGTAGTTACACATGAAAGGAGAAAGGGGTTACAGTGGGTCACTGGCTGAACATGAATAAATAAAAACATGACAAGTTAAATAAAGAAAAATTCTATACATACATGTATTAATAACTCCTTCTCATGCCAAAAGGCTACAGCTTACTGGTATGTCCCTGCTGATTTAAGGAAAACGTGTAAAGGTGACAGAAGCTTAAGAATTTACCTAATTTATGAAAAGCTAAAGATCTAGGCTGCTTAGATAAGGTGGCTGAAATACCTGACAATTGCAGCTGAAACTTTTGGTTGTCCTACCCTCATCAGCAGTCTGAGAAGTAAGGGATTTAAATAGTAGCACTGGAGATTTGAGTCAAATATTAGGAAAAACTTTCTAATGAAAAGGATATTTAAACTCATAAAATTAATAGCTCTGGAAGTTTTGAAGAGCAATTTAAATAGATATCTGAAGTGTTGTAGATTGCGCCTTGAGACAGAAAGATTACTTTTATTACATCTTGAGTTCTGTGCTAGGCCAGCTGTATTGAATTTTGAGCTATTGCTTCACTATGTCTGTTAGAGGATTCTGATGTGCTCTTTACAAGTACTTGTCCACTGTTTGCTACTAATGTCATTTGTTGCATTTCTTTGTTTGTAGTAAGAGGCGACTGGGTGCACCCTCAGTAAATTTGTAGATAATCCCAAGTTGGGGATTAATCTGCTTGAGGGTAGGGACTCTACGGAAGTATCTGGACAGGTTGGATCAATGGGCTGAGGCCAGTGTGATGAGCATTAGCAAAGCCAAGTACCAGGTCCTGCACTTGGGTTGCAATAACCCCATGCAGTGCTACAGACTTTAGGAAGCACAGCTGGAGAGCTGCTGGTAGAGGAGAACCTGGGGGTGTTGGTGAACTGACGGCTGAATATGAGCCAGCAATGTTCCCCAGTGGTTAAGAAGGCCAATGGCATCCTGGCCAGTATCAGAAATAGAGAGACCAGCAGGATTAGGAATGTGATGGTCATCCCATATTCATCACTGGTGAGACCCCACCTTGAGTGCTGTGTCCAGTTTTGGGCCACTCACTCCAAGAAAGACATTGAGGTGTTGGAGTGGGTCCACAGAAGGGCAATGAAGATGGTGAGGGATTTGAAAAATAAGGCTTATGAGGAGTGACTGGAAGAACTAGGGTTCTGTATACTGGAGAAAAGGAAGCTGGGGAGGACCTTATTGCTCTCTACAATTACCTGAGAAGAGGCTGTAGTGAGGTTGGGGTCAATGTCTTCTCCCAAGTAACAAGTGTTAGTACTCAAGAAAATTACTTCAGGATATTTAGGATGGATATTAGGAAAAAATTGATATTTAGGATATTTAGGAAAAATTTCTTTCCCAAAAGGATTGTCAAACAGGCTGCCCAGGGAAGAGATGGAATCATTCCTGGAAGTATTTAAGGGATGGGCAGATGTGGTGCTTAGGGACATGGTTTATTGGTAATTTGACAGTGATTAGATTAATAGTTGGACTTGATGATCTGAAAGGTCTTTTCCAACCTAAATGTTCTATGATTCTATAATTCTGATTAATTAGTACCAACCACTATGTATGTGTATTTTAGTTTTTTATTTTACTGTGTACCTTACTAGCACTAAATATCACCTGTCATTTTATTATCAATTTCTCAAGCATCTTTATTCAATTCCTCTGTCAGATGAAAACATGTGGGAGTTCATATTTTTATGCTGGTTTCTAGCTTCTTTCCCCTGTTATTGTGAGATTACTTTGAACACATTTCCTGTTTAATTTTTCTTTCTTTTCCATACCTACTTGTAGTGGTGTTTTTCCCTGAGCCTGTTACTCCTTTGTAATCTATTCTACTGGTGTTTTTTATTCTTTTGTCTTGTTTATATGAATAAAGATGGGATAACCTATTGAGATTCCGCTATCTGGGCTGTGAACATGTACTCTCACACTGGAGAAAGGAGAGATAAGAGCTACATACATTTTTTTGGGTCTTAGGGCACTGCTTGTGAAGAAAGATTAATGGGATTAAGTATATGGAGTTGCTAGAGTCGCCTCATTGGGAACAAGTAATTTTGTATGGCTATAAATTGCAAGGGCAGGAAGGGTGTCCTGGAAGGGTATGCTGATTCTGCAGCTGCTAGTCATCATGGCAACTTTGTTTTATCTGTGCAAGCTTTAAACTGGCCAAATGGGGTGCTGCTAGCACTGTAGCAAAGGTAATGTGGAGCAGACAGTAAGCCCAGTAGCAAAGTAAGCATTTTGGAAGGTAACCTTTCCTCTGGGAGCACAGCTATGAGAGACCACAGCATTGCAGCTATCAGTGTTCAAGCCAGTTAATTTAAGACTGTAGCTGAGTACTTGTGTGTCACTCAAAGTCTCAGTAATCAAGAGACAGTCATTGGGAAGAATTGGTTTAATTATTTTCCCCCAGGCTTGAGAGGTAGGCACGTGTGAGGAGCAAGGGAGACCTATTTATCACTGTGTGTCTCTGCCTGCATTATATAGAGCAGTTCATCCCTTGAGAGATAATTTGGACTGTACAAATAATTATTACTGGGACAAGCATACAAGGTATAGAAATAGCTGTAGTTTTTATAGGACTCCGCTTCAGTTCATGCAGCATACTCTGAGGCACAAAGTGTTCCATTTTGTGCAAAAATGTCCTAGGGGCTCTCTTAAATACCAAGGAAAAGGACTAAGTTTAAAAAGTAACAGCAAAGAAAAAAGTTGGAGAGCCACAGAAAATAATTTTGCAATTGTTAAAAATTTGAAATATCCAGCTCCAGCAAGTGAACAGAAATTAGTGCCTTCCTGAAGAAATGTGACGATGACCTGAGAGAATTTTCAGCTGTCTCCTTCAGAGCTCTCCTGCTTTTACTTCATCCTTAAAAGTACATATTTTTCTGCATTCACTATTCAGAATCCTCCCTTTACTAGAGTTAACTTGTTTAGATGTTTCATTTCAGGTGATGTACAGTGCTGTCCCACTTTTTCATCACATCATCCTCCTCACCTTTAGAAGAGAGGCAGAATCTCTCTGGAGGGCTGTGGAGCCTCCCAGATCTGCTGCTCTGCAGATCTGGGTACTGGCAGGTCTCTCCCCCCAGCATCTCAGAGAGATGCTTTTCTTTCTGAAAGGAGTTGTAATAAAAACAACCAGAAGACTTACGAGAAATCTGTCAGATTCTGGTATATATTACAGGAAAATACTTCATTTGACATTATTAATAGAGAATGTGGTCTACTGCAGTGACACCATCCTTAACCTGTAGTTTGAATCAGATAAAAACCCATGAAATAAAACAACTTTAATTCTTAATGAATGGAAGAGAAGAAAATGAAGTTTATCTTGGTCACTGAAAGAACAGAGATTTATTACTTGACATTACAACATTTGAACAGACCAAAACAACCACTGTGTAAAGGTTTGTGTAGGTGTAGTCATCAAGATAAGGTTATAAGGCCTGATAGATATCTAAGTCAGTGGAATTTTATTAAAAAGAATATTTGACAAAAAAACTTCCTTTAGGCAACTACTCCTAGGATGATAGGCAATATTTTCACTGTCTTATAAGAAAGCAATGATGATATGTAGACCTGTCATAGATAAGGAACATGAAGAAGGAACACTTTCTAAAAACGAGTGAGAGTGGGTTTTGTTCACTGTGTGAATGATCAAAGGCAGTTGTGAATCTTCTGCTGCAGAATTCACACATGTTGGTACTACACTTTTCAGAGCATGGGGACAGTATTAATACAGGTGTTACCTCCCAGTAGCAGAGTACAAAGACTTAATTTCAAGATTTACTAGTCTCCTTTTTTTCTTTTTAAATCATGGGTTTGTTTTGTTCTGTCATTGCAAGTGCTAATCTAATTTCAAGACATAGCTGATCATTTTACTCATTGTATTGGCACCTTGTTTTCTAAGCTGACATTTTGGTTAACATGAAAACAATTTGTTTCAGTACATCATTGCTGAAATCTAATTTAGAAATTAAATACTTATGATTCCGTAAGTGTTGCAATAGAAAATGAGCAGAAGTAATTAATAGATTTGGGAAGAGAAAAACTTTTGAATTTTGTTTCTAAAAGTCTGACTTTAATATTCTACTACATCTCAAGTGTAATTTTACGACTTAAATCACGTAATTTGAAATAACTATATTAAATTGGCTATGCTTCTAAGATAACCATATCTATTTTTACTTTCAGTGTATCTCTCTGACTTCTTTGAACAGGAATTTATCATCCCACCTTTCAAAGGCAATGAAGTGGGGATGCCAGTTCAGAAAAGAGTAGCTTTCCATTTCTTAATTCCCAGTGACACAAGCTGACTGAGAGCAAGCTCATTTGTCAGAGTTCCCTCTTGCAGACTGTGAGAGTCAAAAACAAACCCAGGTGTTTAGGACTTAGGCCAAACTTATTTTAAAGAACCTAGTATGGACAATAATGTCCTTGCCCCTGGAACAAAAGAACACAGTCATACTTTTCTTACATGTGAGTTTCAAAAATGGAAACCAAAGGGGGAGCCTGTGCACGGCTGAGAATAATGGTGCTTACAATTCCATCCATCTTGATATTTGTTATCTTCATTATATGGAGTGAATGTATAATTTTTTCTCTAGATGGTTATGGAGGACAAGGGATGAATTCTTCATAGGTAAATTGTTTCATTAGATAGTTCTAATACATCTATCTGTACTAGATTTCACCACACATGATTTAGTAATGATTTAGTTCAAACTACTGCCAAAATGAAAAATGCATCGAATTAATACTATACTTGTAAGAAGCAGGGCCAGGCAGAGACCCAAATCCTGGAGCAATCAGTCTGATTCTTTTACAAGACAGCTTGTAGCACGCAGGTTATAGGATTTTGCACATTCATATAATCCTGGCTGGCAGCTCCAGCAAGCTCTTGAATACTATATGTTACTCTCATTTAGAGGAGAAAATAAGGAGAAGCTCCCTGTGCAGAGCAAGGGGAACTAAGCCTTCCTCTCATTCTGGCCCCTCAAAAGGTCAGCGTGGAAAGTGTTATAACACAAAGTGATTTCAACGTGACTTTGCTAATGTGACATTTGGAGCATGGTTGTGACAGTCTGATGTGACAGCAGGCAAATGTTGTGTTGTGTCAGTAAATGGCAGAGGGCCTGATAAAAAGGAGGAAGTTATTCACGTAGTTAATCTCTGCTTCCTTCCTCCAAAGGGGAAGAATATGAAAAGCCCCTGAAGTGAATCACAAATTTCAGTAAATATATGAATACAGAGAACTGAGCAAAATTTTTGAAAAATCATTCATGATTTTTCACACCCTGAAAATGTTAAGTTGGATTTCACTTTGCAGCTGAATAAGGAAGCTATAGATCATCAAAAGCTTTTTAACTGCTCGTATCCAGGTTTGATAAATTCATCTGACAATCTAAATGATAACCTGCAGCCAAATTCTAGATTATTGGCTGTGTGTTGTAGTTTCATTTTTCAGCCCTGTATTTTTTTAGCACTATTTTAATTGCTGAAAGCCTTCCAAGTCTTTAGGCCAGCTGATAATATACCTTGATGGCTAAAATCACTGGTGCACATAACTCACAGTGTGGTTTGGCACTGGAATCAGTAGAGTTTATGGAAGCATGAGTTCTGGGAAGGACCCTGAGCTCTCAAGTCATAAATACATATGCATGTTCTCCATGGATTTAGAGTGCCCTATCAATGCAATGGAGCAGCTGGTAAATAGAATATTCCATCCCACTTCTGGTTTTCTGCTTCTGTTTCCCGTACTGATTCATATTTTGGTGGGTTTTTTCACCAGTTTTGTTTTTTCTAACTGTCTGTGATCTGGAAGAGATTGATGAAGTGTAAGAAACATAAGATACAGAAGATTAAATGTTAGGGTGAAAGAGAACAGAGTGACAAGACTTAAATTTTTGAATCATCTGGGCGTTCTGAATCCAAAATGGATTCTCCCCAAAGGGAGCAAATCTGAAATCTAACTATTTTATAAGATGAAGTAGTCAGAGAAATGCATCTCCCTCAACTCTGAAGCTGAAGACTTGAGCACGTAAAAAGTTTTCCAAGCTTTTTTCCCCTTAGACATTTGTTGTGACTGACACAGGAGATTGTGCCAGAATAATTGTAAGGTTTTCTGTCTATTTTCCTGCCTTATAAAAGAAAAATGGTCCATGTGGGAGCATTGCAAACTTCCTCAGCTCTGCCCTGTGGAATCTGGTGTTGAGACTTGCTTAGCGCAAGATCCCGAAAGGAATAAAAGTTTATCTTAAATGAACTGTCAGGTTCAATTTATTTGTAGTTATTGGCCTGGGGCTCTCCCATTTAGCAAAACCTCGCAGAGAAGTTGGAAGGAAAGGCTTTTTCTGCTGCCCACGGGATGCACCTATACAAAGCAATTCAGCTGTAGCATTCCTGGCAGTACTTTGTATCCCACTGGGCATGGACAGATGTTCTAGAGGAGCAACTTGAGCCTTTGCAATCTGCAGACATACTTCCTTGTGCTGGGCAAGAGACATGAGCAGAAATGTGCCCTGCCCCTTTTGGGACAAATTTGAGGAATGCCATGCAGCCTCTTTCCCTCAAGCAGAGCTATGGTAGCAAGGGGAGGGCTCCAGAGGGATGGTGAACTCCTCCTTGGGATACTGCTGCCATCCAGGGACTCTCATCATCCATTTAAATTACACTTGTTTGAACTCCCCAGGGTTTGTAGTGCTTTTCCTCAGATAACTCTGAGCTGCAGATGCAAAGATGGTGGGAGAGGAGATGATTTCTAGGTGCTAGCACTATGTTGCTTTGTGCTTTTACTAGCTCAGTAATATATAGACAAAAAAAACAGGTGTAGAAGTGACTTGATATTATCCTTCGTTACAATATAATTGATTTCATGACTGTCTATAATTTACCCTCATTCAAGCGGTATTGATTGCAGGTGGCCATCATATCCTCATAATTTTGGATAAATTTAGGAAAAAATATTATTGAATGCTTTATTTAAGACTAGGTGTATTCCATTTGATCGCTCTCCTTTCATCATCTTTGCAACCATTGTTAAAAGCAAACAGAAAAGGGGGAGACAGGAGTAAGGGAGTAAAACATGGCATTAGCATGCCATGAAATCAAGCACTCAAAAGTCAGCAATTACAGGATTAAAGGTAAAAGCTAAAAAATATTTCTCCCCTGCTATTTGTAAGTATAAAATGACGAATGCTGAAAATCCCTTGCAGTTTAACAGCTACAGGCAGCTGAAGTAAGCTCATTCAAGGTCCAGAGAAAGAAACTGGAATACTCTATGCTGACAGACCCAATTTTAACTGGGTGAAATATTAGGTCATAGAGTAGTTTTTAGTCACTTTGCATTAAGAAAGTGAAATTCTGTCCCTGTTTTCTATTGCTTAGGAAAGTGATGAAAACACAGAGCTGAAATGTTTCATAATGTTACTCTTAATCCAGTCAAATGGTTTGCCACTTGGCATTCACAACTAGTTTCTTGACTAATGTACAAACAGGAAGGCTGGACAGGGTGGGAAGAAACAAAGCACAAACCCCAGGGTTCTCCAAATCTACCCTCTGTCAGTCTTTATGTAGTCAGCTTTTTTGGTATCCTCCTAGAGCAGAGGACTGCTAGAAAACTATATCTTGAAAAAGAAGTTCAGTTATTCCTTTGGTTAAAATGCTAGGGATGTTAACATCAATTAAATTTTGTATTAAAAAGTAGTGTTGTAGATATACTCTTGTCTCAGATCCAGGATAAGCAACATATAGTATGCCCTCTTTGTCACTTTCTAGTCTTTGTAGAGAGCCAGTAGCAACTGATCCCTGAAATGCTGATTAACTCCTTTGGGCTTTGATTTGAGTATTCTCCTGTGTACTCTCTTTTCTCAGATGGTACAGCTTTGCTGGGAATTATCTTCATCTGAGATTTGTGAATTGCTGTTCAAGAAATTGCCACTGATTATCTAAACAAAAAGGTATAGGTGCCTCAGAAAGGCCTAAAACAGGAGGAAAACTTCCTGGTAGGTTTCCCTTCCTATATTATAATTTAGCTGCCATTTTCTAAGATAGGATTTTCACCCCTAGTCCATAATTATAAGGCTGCAGAAAGTTGTGAAGGAATATTTTAATTAAATGTCGTCACAATCATTGGGTAACTCTATGTAGCAGACAGACAGTAGAACAAGCTGCCATGGAAGTTGTGCCACCACATTTCATTTCTCAGAACAGGATACCCTTTTTTCTACTGAAAGTGATGTTAGATAATTAATCCTACTTGGATGGGCAGGGGCAAACAGTTGAACAGGAGATGTTTCTCCTTTTCATCTGGAATGACTCTGTGAATTCTGCTGTTCTGTAGAAAGCAACAGCTGACCTGTTGGATGGATAAAACCCAATCAAAAGATAAAATATAAATGGAGCTGCGTCACGCTGAATTGTGTCAAATTATGTTGGAAGTGGGTCAAGCCTTTCGGAATCCTCCCCTCCTGTTGATTATAATGAGTGCACAAGGTCTTAAACCCAGCTTACTGGTTTTAATCAGGATAGCTTATGGTATGATGAATTACTGTTGTGTATATAAATACTTTAATTAAGCAGTGCTGTGTGATGATGGTGTAGTCTTGCCATTGTAAACACTGAGCCTGATCTAGCAAAGTTCAGAGTAGATCTTGAATCTTAAATCATTTAGACATTCAGGACTTCCAGCATCTCACACAGTCAGACCCATAATCTGATGGGCAATGCAAGTAAACTTGTTTTGCTCATGGTTTAAATATTCATCAGAGGCTCATTTTAATTTTTAAGGTATTGTTCCACAGCCTACTTTGATCTTATTGTTTGTAATAAAAAACATGAACCAGTATCAATAATAAGTAGCCAGTTATGGAAAATATATTCTTGTGGCACATGAAATAAAAGAATTTATTTCCTTGAAGAACTACAGAGGTTTGCCAGGCATGTGAAAGTCTGCAGCAGTGTCTTCTCAGAGGACTATAAGTGCAAAAGGTGTTCGCAGAAGGGCCCGTACCATTAATAATGTGGCATTTGACCTGAGGGGGTCCTACAGAAAGGCAGGGGAAGGAATTTTTAACATAATATCGGATGGGAGGACTAGGAACAATGGATATAAATTAGAGGGGGATAGATTTAGACTAGACATAAGGAAGAAATTCTTTACAGTGAGGGTGGTGAAGCACTGGAACAGGTTGCCCAGGGAGGTTGTGGATGCCCCATCTCTGGAGGTGTTCAAGACTAGGCTGGACAGGGCACTGGGCAGCCTGGTCTAGTGGGAGGTGTCCCTGCCTCTGGCAGGGGGGTTGGAACTAGATGATCTTTGAGGTCCCTTCCAACCTAAACTATTCTATGATTCTATGATTCTATGATTTGGAATATTTGGTTTGGTTTTGACACATGCACAAATTGACTGGTCTTGCCAGGTAAAAATTATCTAAGTCTGGCTGATAAAACCATTTTATTCAGTCATTGAATATTATGGAGTCCATTAGAAGACATTTCAGTTGTTTGGCCCTAAGAGTGTATATCCTGAGAGCCATTTCTCAGATGTTTGCCTGCATGGCCTTATTTAGAATAGGATTTGTCTGCTCCTGATTCACACTAAAATAAGGCACATCTAAGCCCTGGTGTCTCAGGGTAAATTAGGTGTTTTCTTCATTCCAAAATATCATTTTGTGGGGTGCAGCTTTACTCAAGATATCCCCATGCCTCACAGACAGAGCAGCCACATGAAAGGTGCATGGTTTAGATTTGGTTCCACATTCTGCTTGATGTGCTACAGGGATCTGCATCAAAACCTCTCTTTATCCTTAAGTTATTGAGCTGCTCCTGAGATATTTCTGGGGTGAAGCTCCAGGTCTTTCATACTGGATCTTTTTTGCCATGTATAAATAGCTAGATATTAGTTTACAAGAAAGAAAACAAAATGACAGTCCAGGTCCTGGGGCATTCATGTAGAGTGAGAGATGAGTTTAAATCCCTCATCGAGATTGTTCAGAGAAGAAACTTAAACTCATATTTACAGTATCTCAGAGTAGTGCTCCTGTAATTGGCCTAGGGGGCTAAGTGGGGTTAATAGGAATTCCTCTTTCTTGTCACAAAAAATACTGGGTTAGTTCCAGAATATATTTGCGCTGCTAACTGTGCCCATATTTGTGCTTGACCTTGATGCCTGGGTTTCTGATAAGCTGTTGAATCTCCTGGCCAGCATGCTTCGAAGCAGCAATGGAAATTCCTTAATTTGTATTTCAACAGCCATAGATCTTTGAAGTGCTTCATTAGAATGAAAAGCAAAGCAATTAGCTTAAATGAGTTAAAACAATAGGAAATGTCAAGAACCAGCCTAAACCTAGGCATGTAAGTGCCACAGCAGTCATTTTGGCTGAACTCAAATTTCAGTTGTTTGTGCTCAACTCTATTTGTTCAGGTTTAGCTGACAGATGATCTTTTTTTTGCAAGCAGATATTTTTAATTTAGTGGCCTTTTTACAAATATTTCTTCCAGACATTTGTTCTTTAACTCTTTTTAAAGCATTGCTACTACACACAATAAATCTCTGTCTGTTAGATCTGTATTTATTTTAAGGGATGATGGTTGGACTTGATGATCTGAAAGGTCCCTTCCAACCTAGATGACTATGACTATGACTATGGTCATATCAGAAGACAAAATCTTTCTCGCTGCTGATATCCATGAAAAGTCAAATAATTTTGCCACATTCTTTCACTTGGGCAAGGAGTCTTGGTCTACCTTGAAGAAAGATCCAGGCAATTCCAGGATGAAAAAAATCAGTCTTGTTGTTAGGTATGTGTCCACAGTACACCAATCAAATAATGCTCTATTTTTCTCAACATCTTAACAGGGAGCCTGGACAAGGTAGTTGAGATACAAAAGTCTGAACCGTACTCATTGAAGTTTGGATAGATTAATCCCATGAATTTTTTAACTAATAAACACTGTAATGGATATGAAAGGGAGGAATTAACTGCAGTGTTAATAATGAGCAAAATCTTTCAATCATAGATGGTTTGGGTCAGAAGGGACCTTAAAGACCATCTAGTTCCAACACCCCTGCCATGGGCAGGGACACCTCCCACTCCACTAGGTTGCTCAGTGCCTTGTCCAGCCTGGCCTTGAATGTCCCCTGGGAGGGGGGCATCCACAGCCTCTCTGGGCAGCCTGTTCCAGTGCCTCACCACCCTCACAGCAAAGAATTTCTTTCTTAGTTTCAGGTCTCCCCTGTTCCAATTTACATCCATTACTCCTAGTCCTGCCATCCTGGACCCTATTAAAAAGTCCTACCCCTGCCTTTCTATAGGCCCCCTCCTATAATTGATAAGTCACTATGAGGTCCCCCCTAAGCCTTCTCTTCTCCAGACTGAACTCCTTCAGCCTGTCCTCATAAGGAAGTTGCTCCAGCCCTCTGATCCTCTTCGTGGCCCTCCTCTGAACCTGTTCCAACAGCTCAATGTCCTTCTTATGTTGGGAATTGTCCTTCTTATGTTGGGAATGTCCAGAATTGGACACAATATCCAGGTGGGACCTCATAAGATCTGCAAAAAGCAGTTCCTTTTCAAATATTATTTACTCATATTATTTACTTGCTTTGGATCTTACTTTAGTGTGGCTGAAGACTAAATCAAACAAAATTAAATAGGTAAATATGAAAAATAAGCATTCCTACCAAGAAAGCCCAACCTATTTTTTTTAGTAACACCTATGAAGATTAAATTCATTTTGAATTTCCCCTCAACACAGTAATCTGGAAAATGAAGCAAACCTGAAGAATAGTTCCTCAGGGCAGGGCTGGCAGGGATATCTCTCCAAATGATTTATTGTACAAGAAGAAGGGGAAAAAAGAAGACTTTAATCTCCTACTATTCTGTTTGAATACATAAAGTTTTCTTGTACATAAAGCTCATGGTAAACTCCAAGCAGTTGCACTATCCATAAACTGTGAAGTTTTCAGTTGGATCTGTTCAGCACAGTAAGCCAAACATTTGGTATCTGTGGGATTATGTTTCTCTCTAATCAAATTTGTTATCAGCACAGAATATTTTTACAACTCTGCATAAAAAATAATTACAATGTTTATCTGTTGTTTAAAATCACCTTCTTCTTCAGCATTATTTTTCTCAAAATATTTGTTGAAATTTACTGTATATTGCTAGAAGTGGTAATCATGTTTAATATGTGTAAAATAGATCTAGATACTTAAAAATTTATAGTTTTCAGTAAGAAAGAAAAAACCCTATATACATTAATGAGGACTGAAGGTTGATTTCATTAACTAATGATTTTCAAGAGGCTTGTTTTCTTTCTGATATTGAACTAAATTAGTAATACAGATTCCTTTAAGAAAGTATCTCATGCAAAAGTGGAGAAACTCAAGATTCTTCAAATTGATTTTACAACAAATTATGTGTACAGTGCTCTTTTGATTATTAAATTATACTCTCTGCTAGGTCAAAGTATAGATTACCATGTGTTTTAAGTGAATGGAAATTAGATAATTGGAACGCATATTATTTGGTTTCAGCAGGTAATTTTGTATTTAAGCTCAATGGAAGGTTTGGATGAGGTTTAAAGAAGGTAGCTTCTATTAAGAAAGTAGGAGCAGGAAATTGGACTATTTCAAAACAGACTTACTCATTATCTTTTACTAAAATCCTACCTTTTTCTAAAATAATTGGGCAGGCTGCTGCAAAAGCAGTATCAACTTTTGAAGGTGAGAGATGATGTGCAAGCTAGATCATAAGGTGGACCTAGTTTTTACTTTCAGTTGAATGCAGTTAACTTTCAGCCCTTTAGGTTTTATAGCATTTCCTTTAAAACCCTGCTGAGATTTGGGCAGCCCTCTGAAATAGAAACACTGGATCTGTGAACAACGTGCTCTGAGCTACAAAAATCATGATGATTTTATGTATTACCAAAAATTCAGTATCAGTTTATATTTTCAGTTAATTCATTACTTTGTTTTTATGGCCAAATTTAGGAAACTCAGTGGGACAGATTTCTAAACAGAAATCAGAGGCTGAGTAGGTACATTATTCTGGTTGGTGAAGTGTTGCTTTTAAACTGGCTCTGGTTGAATGATATTCTTTGAACCATTCCTGTAAAATTTCAAAATTATAGTGATAAGCCCCAAAAGGTTGTTGATTAGTTTTGAGGAACTCAGACACTCCAGACATAAGAAGATTGATAGGTAAAAAAGCCTATAAATTATATTTCTCTGGGGGATATAATAAATCAATGTGTCTGTATCACAGGGCTGTGGTCTCTCCAGGGTTAGCTGCATTTTGGTAATGAAGATGACAAGTCAGTGTCCTCCCACTAGCTCCCTGCACCTTTCACCATCTGTGCCTTCTGGTTTTTGGGATCATTGTGAATGCCCTGATGGCTGAGCTTTGTCCTGCATCTCTACATGCCTTGCCCTCTGGTCTCTCCCTGGTCTCTCTGTCAGCCCTCCTGGTCTTGCACAATACTTTTCAGCCCTATGATCTTCCTGAAACAAAAAAACAACAATGAAACATTGTGAAAATTTGTCAGAGGTTAAGTTTTTTATAGCCTTTATTAGGGACACTTGAGGTATGTTGCAAAATAAACGTATTTGTGGTATATTGGGGCAGGGAGGGAGGGTTCAGCATTTTGAGAATAGTTTGGGTTGGAAAGGACCTTAAAGATCATCTAGTTCCAGCCCCCCCTGCCATGGGCAGAGACATCTCCCACTAGACCAAGCTGCTCAACTTCTCATCCAGCCTGCCCTTAAACACCTCCAGGGTGGGGACATCCACAATCTCTCTGGGCAGCCTGTTCCAACAGAGTCCTTAAAATTTTCATGGTAGCTCCCAAATGATCACACAAACCTAAACATGCCAGAAAACTCATGATGCACTTAGAATGAAACAGCAGCTTCAGAATCCACCAGAACAGATGAAGGCACCCTTCACAGGTAAGACATAATCCAAGGGATGCAGCAGGTGGACACAACCTTTAATACTGGTTGCAGAAATGAGAATCACTTTCACCCTGGTTTCATTAATTGCAACTCTGGTGTCCTTTTACAACTCAGGTACAAACAGCATCTGCAGAAACAGCTTATCTCATGGATTAAGCTATGGGAGTTATAGAAAATTTCCATTTAAGTAAGAAATCCCCATTTCCAGGAATAGAGCTGCTACTGCATGCCAGAAATTATTCATCAGGGCAAGGCAAAATGAGCTACAGTTCAGTGTTGGTGCTGTAGATGGGAATCAGAGGTGCTGCCAAGCAGCAGCACTCTCCCATCAATGGCATGATTGAAAAGAAGCCAGAGGCTCCTCTTACAGCAAGGCCAGAGCACAGGAAGATGCCACACGAGCACTGCTCTGCTCAGCAGCTGTGTTTTCCCCAGTGTTTACACGTGCTACTGATGCAATGAGGAGTGATATGATCTAGTTGAAAAACCACTAGAGAAAGTGATTTTAAGCAGAGTGGGCTTTGGGCACAGGCAAACACTGTCTTAGCACATGTCTACCAAATATGCAAGTGGATGTCACACAGGAAGTGTGACTGCTTCTCTAGGGTAATGTTTCATACTTTCTGGTTGCTGTCTGCTTGTGATTTTGGACTTGTTTTATATTTTGAATAAAAGTTTTATGGTTTAAATAAAAGTTAGTTCAGTCTAGTGGTTTCTGCTGGATGTTTTACCAAAAAAAAAGGAAAGCAAAACAACGCTTTTACCTTGTAAACTGAAAAGCAGTTAGTAAAGAGCATTTGATTTGCATTGCCAGCTCCAAATAATCTGTAAAAGCTATTGCATAAGAAGTAATTGTGTATAAGAAGGAGACAAAACCTGTCTCTAAATTTAAGTAGTCTTTTTATAATATAATTTTGTACTGTGCTTCCTAAAACCGGGGGGGAATGTGGTTGATGATTTATGATCAAATAGGGAAAGTACTTGCTTTTTCTTAATTCTGCTCCGTACATAAAACATGGCATACCTTTATATCTCAATCCATTCAGTATCTTTTTTCCTTCCTGAAACAATCTGTTATTTAAGTTTCCATTGAATAATGTGACTAGTAAGGGATTGGAAACAATTTCTTAGACATGTTTGTGCTCACTTAGTTCAAGTGAGACTTAATTCCCCTGTTCATGGTTCAATGGCTGTGATTTTAGCTTCCAAACTTGTCCCTTGTTAATTAAAAGTTCATAGGACAGATGACTTTCATTGATAGGTTATAGTCATACTTTGGTGTCAGTTTCATGGAAAAGCTTTATGGAATATTTCTTCTTAAAACTGTTTTTGGAATTACTTGCTTCCAGAATTCTTGGTGCTCTCACACTTCAAACAAACCTCAGCTTTACTCATTGTGCATCTATCATTTTAACATTCTCTTAGACAAAAGGCTTAAGATTATGGTAGACCAGGGAGACAAATATCTCTCATGTTTGTAACAGTAGAATTTTTCAATTTTTTTATTCCAGTGTCAATGAAATTAGTTTTGTACACTGTTGTTCCGGAGTTTAGCGCATCTACAGTGGTTATTAAATCTAGTATTTTATGCCCAGCCAGTTGCAATGCCTCTGCCATTCTTCACTGTCATACTGCAGTGCAGTGATACAGGAGAAAAAAAAAAAAAGCATCCTTCTGCTTTTCTAGTTTTAATCAGCTTTTCAAGGATTTTTGCCTTATGTTATATTTCATTCCTACAGGCATAAATCCCATCCTCTCGTACCAAGTTAATGTTCAAACCAAAATCATCACTGCTGTGTGCTATCAATTTTGTGGGCAGAATACATTCTTTGAAGCTATGAATGTTCTGTCAAACTGCTTTCTCTCAGTACCTAAAATACTAGTTTTGATTCTTGAAATCTTTAGATGGGTGTATTTAATGTTATGAACCAAAAAAAGGGCTATGCTTATGCATAAATGCTCATGTGATCTGGCTGGGCTTTGCCAGACAAATTTATTCCAGCACTGTCAGGTATATTATATAACTGCTCTATATTAATTATTAAATCCTTTATTATTTATAGTAATTATAATTTAATGGCTGTAGCATTCCATGGGAGGGTTTTTCCTCTTAATGCAGGCCTATTTTCTGTAGCTATTCAAACTCCAGATGAAGAAATAAAAGGAAAAATAAAGCAGAATTTACAATTAAACGGCAAAACATCAAAGCATATAATATTTTAGGAGTGTTTTGAAACCATACTTAAAGATAAAATTAGGGACTATCACTTCAAAACTCTTCTCAGTGTTGTAATCAGTCATCTAAACCACTTTCTTTGCTTTTAGTCAAATACATGTTGTTCCTAATTAGTACTAAGAGTAGATTACTCTTGGCTCTTTTTCTGTTTCTTTCCTGTGGATTAGTACAAGAGAGTATTTGGAACACGTTAAAGCCAGTGGAAGTCCACTAAAGTCGCATAAAAATGGAGTTATTCTCTGGAACTTTGACTTCTATCAAATTGTAGTGTGTTTTATATTTCCTGAATACAAGATCACCTTACAGGTTAAAAATATATAAATCTAACCAAACCAAAATAGTTTCCTGAATGAGCTTTGGGCAAATATTTTTTTGGGCTTTTTCCATTAAATTTTCTCATGATTAAAAATTAAATGTAAAACTAACAAAATATTGGTGGTGATAAATGTAAAAGTTTAGGAGTAAAATGTACTGGTAGTTACAGGAGAAAGCCAAACAGCTCTACCAACACCAAAAGGTGTATCAAGTTGAGTTAAATTTAACTGTTGGTGTCATTTTGCTTTTCAAAATTGTTTTTCCCTTGCTCTGACATACAATTTACATACATATACAATAAAAAAAAGGTTGTCAAATGGAAATTCATAAAGTATGAAATACCATTTTGTTAGCCTGTTGGTCTGGGCTGGTAGACAGAATATTTCAAATGCTGGCTTTTGACAATCTGCCACTTTCTTTGTACATCACCAGTATCCCATGAGATTGATACAGGAGAGAATCTGTCTCTTAAAGCTTGTGAGAACTGAGTGGGTCATGGTAATTTTTTCTAGCTGACAACATTTTGCAGGGAGATTTCATGTCTTCCAGTGCCTGTAGGCAGAGTATCAGCAGTTCCAACTCCTTGAATAGTGCCCAGGCTTTAGGTTCCTTACTTGTGTCCATAAGGTTTCACAGCACAACTCCTCCTGATGGATACTTTCCAGACATCTCAGGTAGCCTCTTAGAAGGTCAAAAAGACAAAAACACAGACTTTGAATAGGAGTTTCCCAGCAGCCACTTCTGCTTGTTAAAACACACAAAGTAGCACTCCCAAACATACTTTTTCTTGCCCCATCATATGATTCTTGACTTTGATGGATGTCTTGGACTTGTGTAGTGTTTCTTGTTTTCTCAGTCCCTGGTATGCCATCCCTAAATGTAGCATGCCAGTCCCTGATGGGGAGCATACTTTCCTGAGGACAGGCGAATGCAATCTGTGATCCCATGTGGCTCTAAGCCCTGAGCCAGGCTTCTGCACAGGGAGAGCTGATTTTCAAGGGAGGGATAGATCTCTGAAGGCTCAATGTCAGTGGCTTTGGATGGTTTTTGAGTGATGGCTGTCTTGTTCATCTCAGCAGTGGAAGTTTGAAGAGTGATCCTAGGGTGTGTTATCGCTTGTATGCCGTGATACTCTCCACAATACCTTGGTGAGGGGTCAGTTGTGGATGCAGGTCATAGAATCATAGAATGGTTTGGGTTTCAAGGGATCTTAAAGATCATCTATTTTCAGCCATCTTCCATAGACAGGGAAACCTCCCACTAGATCAGGTTAGTCAATGCCTCATCTAACCTGGCCTTAAACACTTCCAGGGGCATCCACAGCCTCTCTGGGTAACGTGTTCTGGTGTCTCACCACCCTCACAGTAAAGTACTTCTTTATTCTATTCAGCCTAAATCACTCTTCCAATTTGCATCCATTACTCCTAGTCCTGCCATCCTGTACCCTATTAAAAAGCCCTCCCCCAGCCTTTCTGTAGGCCCCCCTACTATGAGGTTCCTCCTGAGCCTTCTCTTCTCCAGGCTGAAGAGCCTCAACTCCTTCAGCCTGTCCTCATAACGGAGGTGTTGCTCTGAGTTTTTTCCTAGAAGGCATCCCCTCCCAACCTTCTTGAACAAATTATCTGGATTAAACCAGCCGCAGTGAGTCAAAACTGGCTTTCTTGAACAGGAAAAAACCCCTGCCTGTTACCATACAAATTATGAGACAGAAAAGAGCATTGAGTTTCAGCTTTTTTTTTTTTTTTCCAATAAATGCTTTCAACACTTCCTCAGCTACCTTATTTTTTATCTTAGGATGAGGGCAGTGGTAATTCTGCCTTTGAATTTGATCCTGAATGGTGAAGCAGATATTCAAAGCTCTTTACATGCTACAGTGTTTTTCACAGGCCACCTGGTGTAATGGCAAGAGTGGATTTTCAAGGACGCAGTGAGTAGTTCAGATCCAATGCTCGTAATACCACAGCAGCTGCTGCTCTCCTCTCATCTCAGGCATGGTAATTGCAAAACTCCAAGCTCTGAATAATATGCTCTGAACTCTGCAGAAGTTTAAGGATGCAGGGTGTAAAGAGGAAGTCAGAACACCTCCTTTTTCTGACCTCGTCTGCTCAGCATGTGCAGAGCCCTCCCCTCCTCAGAGAGGGAAAGCACAGCCCTGACAGATGGTGAGGAATGGCCCTCTTGGTAGGCTCCTAGGTACACATCCAAAATGTGTGACACAGGGAGCCTTTGTTTTGTCCCTGCATTGTGTGACATTACCAAAAAGCAGGTGTGCCTTCCTAGGTGGAGGGAAAAGAACCTCATTGTCCTTTGGTCACATCTCTCCGGTGGCTACCATGCTGCTCTGCTCCTCCTCTCTGCCCAAGCACACCTCCTCTTTGGTGGGGGGCATTTTTCTTTCTGCCACATTATACATTTAAGTTTGGTTATTGTATAAATTAGGAAGGGCCACCCAGTCCTCAGTAGGTGGCCTTGATTGTGCAGTGTGTTTGAGCAGCCCCTTCAAACACTGAAAACACTGGGAACTCTGAGAATGTGGTGGCAGAGACATTATAGCAGCATTCAGGACAGCTGAAGCTGACCAGGGCTACTGTCAACAATTGAGCAGTACATCATATCACCTCTCAACAGTAAAAAGATAAGAGCTATAACACATTGCCTTGAATTTAAAATTTCAGTTAGAGAAGTAACATGTTTAAATGTTTAAGAAATACTTCTTTTGGACTTGCATGAGAAAATCAAATGAAATTCTAGGATATTAAATGTACCTGAGAAGGAAAAGGTCACCTTGATCTTCTGTTCAGTTCAACCAGAGTGTGCAGCTGGCCTGCAGTCAGGGTTGCCCAGGCCCCCCAGGGCTGTCTTTGTTGTCAGGCCAACCTCTGATGGTGGCCTGTCACATCTTCTGTCAAGGTTGTATGGAAAGCTGAAATGCTGAGCCAGCAGGTGCTGCTGGTTTGCTGTCTTCTTGCATTTTTCAGCTGAAGATGAACTTTAACCTGATGAGTCAAAAAAGACTGACAGCAGTGCTATTCCAGTCATGTTTTTCCTTAAGTTATCTCTTGGCTTAATCAAAAAAGCATTTTGTGATATTTGATAGCAATTCAACTCTTTCTTTTGCCAGATACTCCTGATGGTGCACACTGTGCCTACTCAGGCTCAGATTCCAGGGCACCAAAGAGATAATAATTGCATTTATTCCCCTTGGATTAGAGATCTGGAAGCACTGCTGCTCTATCATCCTGGGTTTTTTTGGCAATCCTATGGATTTTCAAAATGGATACACTGGCATCCTATGGTTTGCTGTCTGTTATCTTTCAATTAGTACAGTAGTATATCTTGAATTTTGCCTCTCTGTCTCTGATCTTTCATCACTCTGAAACCAAGTTCAAGAAGCTTGACATGTGGACACAGCCTCTCTCACTGTCACAATCCACCTCCCACGCAGTTCTGGCTTCAGTTGTTCCTCACCTTGGGACACTCTGACAGATGGAGCTGCTGCTGGGCCCTGGGCTGCTGCCAGGGGGACATCTCAGCAGATCAGTGACACCCGCATCTAAACCTGTCACTGCCTGGATGCCCCTTCAAAGCTGTGAAGTTCCTGGGAGGTCTCCTGGGAAGCCAACTGAAGCCTTTGTGTCTACACAGTTTGTCTTCCTATCACAACCATGTAGAAAGTGGACTAGTCTATGAGACTGAATCCACTGAAAGGCTCATGCCAATAAATAAAGTCATGATATTATTTAATTATTGAGTGGCTTCTGTATGGTTTCACACATGCATTGATATTTCCCTCTGTAAATTCAGAGTGAAGAATGTTTTTGGACTCTAGGAAGCAGTGATTTCAAGTGTTAAGTGAAATTAGTATTTGTTTTTAGACCATATTATTTTTATATGAATATTAATATTAAAAAAACACATGTATACTTACATGGCTTCAAAGAATGCTTTGGAAAATAAACTCTCAGAATTATGTTGATTTTTATTATCTGAAAAGTTAATCGCATCATAAAGGAGGATGAACAGTAGATCTGGAAAACCTTTAGGTGGATTGAGATGTTCTAGTTATTGTATCTCTGTGTGTCCTAAACTAGATTCATACTGTACTTATTTGAATATTTGTTTGTATCTTGTGACCTTCCTTAATGGAGTTGAAGGTAATTCAACTTACTGACATGTGGTTCAGTGGTTATATACTTAAGTTATGATTCTTTGTTTATATATTATGCTAGAATTGTGAAACCCTCAAAATGTGTGATCTCATATAAAAACTCTTTTCAAACTCAATAGATTTATTGAGCATCCTAAGAAATTGGAACTTTTTTTGTTTTAATTAATATAATGATCTGGTAATCAGATTGGTAATTATCATACTAGTCATTATACTTCATGGATAGTAGCTGCCTCCTTTATTGTGTATTTGTTTATAACCTTCTCAGTTTCCTGATGAAAGGTTTTATGATGGTGTTAGCAATTCAGACTTTAAGAACTAATTGTTTTAAATTCATTATTTTTTATTGTAAAGCTTTTTGATGCATAATAAAGAAATGCCTAAGATAGCTATTCATTAACATGTGATATATTACTAAATTTCTATGCAGAGCTAAAAAGCATTCTAACAAGTGAAACAGGAGACAGATGTAAAATCAGGAAGGTAAAAAAAGGTTAAAAGGAATCACTACAATTAATTTTTATAAGCTTTTTAAAATGCAGATGCTTGAACTCTTTATGGAAAAATCTTCTTGGGCTATAAAATGGCTGGATTTTTTTATGAGTTCAGGATACTTAATGATATTTTATATGCTGCTTGCTTACTTGCTTGCTGCATCCTGTGGGCTAAATACCATTACTAACACAGTGAAATAACCCAGGGTTAAGACTTCTTAGCTTTTATCTTGACTCAAAGGCTAACGTGCACTGTTTGGCCTTTGGCTGGTTTAACCTTCCTGTCTCTTTTGGTTTATGGATGAAGGAAAGATAGAACCTGAGGACTGGCTATGAAGTGTAATTATCATTTGCTATATATATGGCTTTCATAACTCAAGATTTCCTCTATGTTGTGTGCACCAGAATCTAGCATTTCAGAAACAAAACACTAGGTAGGAACTTCAAATGAAGGAAAGAATTATGCAGGAGTTAAAGATGATGGTATCATTTCTTAGGACAAAACAGATTTTTTAATTCTAATTCTAAGGGAAAGAACTGTGATAATTCAAATCCTTGCAAAGGTGACATATTTTTCTTCCTTGATCCTTTCTTTTCTGGCAGCTTCTGATGAAGAATAATCTTCTATCTGACCTGACATTTTCTTCCTTATTTGAACTGTGATTTTTGATCTCGGCATTTCTGTGTTTAAACAAAGAAATGGTTGCCTACAAGTAGATAGAAATTCATGAAAAATGCTTTACTCATTCATTATTTATAAGCTTCTCTTGTGATTTTCTTTTTAATTGGAAACTTTCAATACTTATTGGTTATTGCTGATATGTGATGAAGATAACTAAAAAGCTTCCCAGGATGACAAGGATGTATTATAGAAAGTTAAGATTACATTAATTTGCTGAAAGTTTCTAGAAGATCCACAGCATGAGATGTATTTATTCTGAAGGAAATTAACTTTCATGACCCTTGGTTTAATTCAGCACTCTAAAGGCATTTAAAAACAGCATTTCCAGATTTTGTGGTAATTTGATATTTTGTGGAACAGCTTTCAAAATGAGTGAGACAAAGATAAGACAGGTTAGAAAAGACTTTGCAGGCAATTTACACTGGACTTAATGAAACATAGGAAGTGTTCTCAGACTTCCATTAGTCTGCTGTCTCCAGCTTAGGTCTGTCACCGCTTGTGTTTGGCCCATCCTGAGACTTGTTCTCTGAATACCTTTGGTCTCAAGTTTGATGCTGTCTCACAGTGTGGCAAATAATGTTTTCAGGAGTCTTTGCAGATGGCAGTAGTTGAAATGAGAAGAGCTAAGACCTGTCAGTGACAAATGATTGCTAGGTGACTGACAATTTAAAGTGCTAAAGAACATTTACTCATTAAATGAAAATGTGACCAGAATCCAAACTGGAGAAAGGCAGGACTCAAGACACAGCAATGTATGTCTAAACCCTTTGCTTTCTCTCTGGACTAAGCCTCTCAATAAGTTGCCAATATCTTGCAAATGGGGAACTTCCAGATAAGTTAGACATGTCTTTTGAAGTGTGAGTGCTTATACAGTGGAATGGCTTTTCATTCATTTCTGGGAGCTTATTTGAAATTAAAATCCGTCCTAATATTTAAATATACAAGTCTTCCTTCTCTTCCTCTAAGTATCTTTAAACATTTCAGATGTGTGTATGCCACGCTTATTTGCTGGCAGCCACTTGGACATTTTCCAAAACTTTTCTGAGATCTGACGAGTGAATATTTCCCATAGTTGCCAGCAGCCCTGTTGGGTTGCAACGCATGGGTGATGAACAACGAAATGTTTCTGCTGTAAGACAAGGTTTAATAATATGGGATCCTGGGGGAGGCTGCGAAGTGCTGAATATGCAGGAAGATTTCCTGGTGTGCTAAGCATCTAATTACTCCCACTGAATTACAGCAGTTAAGCAAGAGGGGAGGTTAACAAAGAGTGGGAGAAGGGACTGTTACACTGATGTCCGAGTAAGGTTTTCAGGCAGTACACTGAGAATTTCCTGAATGGAGAATCACAGAATCTCAGGGACTGGAAGGGACCTCAGAAGATCATCTAGTCCAATCCCTCTGCCAAAGCAGGAACACCTAGATCAGGTCACACAGGAACACATCCAGGCAGGCTTTGAAGTCTCCAGAGAGGAGACTCCACATCCTTTTTGGGCAGCCTGTTCCAGTGTTCTGTCACCCTAACCATGAAGAAGTTTTTTCTTGCATTTATGTGGAACCAACCTTCTGTGTTCCATCATGCATTTGTTGCCCCTTGTCCCATCATTTCATGTCACTGAGAAGAGCCTGGCTCCATCCACCTGACACCCTGCCTTTACATATTTATAGACATTAATCAAGTCACTCCTCAGTCTCTTCTCCGAGCTAAAGAGACCCAGGTCTATTAAGCACTACTGCAACATTATTACAGACTATTATTGTCTTTGTTCTAGTGGACTAGACACAGTTTTTTATGGTAATATAATCAACTATGTATGTAGGAGGTCATTAATGAATTCGTATGTGAAGATATATTTTCTGTGACTTCATAGGACACTGTTATTTCTAAGTGCCTTAACTGTTGTAGACATGAATTATTCTGGTGATTACACTGATGTAAATAAGCATTTTTTTATTGATGTAACTGTATCACCACTAGGATTATTTGTACTGTTTCAAGGAGGTTTACATACTTGAAGGTGCTATAAACTTTAGGTTCAGAGTCTTAGTGTCATTAACAGCCAGCCAGCGCTGTCTTACACAGAGGAAAACAAAAGAAATCGATCTGTCCTATCTCATGAGCATTGCAAGCACTTTTTCTCATCCTTAAACGTAGAATCATAGAATAGATTGGGTTGGAAGAGACCTTAAAGGTTCTTCCTTTAAGTTCAAGCCCCACTGCCATGGATGGGGACACCTCCTACTATACCAAGTTGCTCAGTGCCTCATCCAGCCTGGCCTTCAACAATTCCAGGGAAGGGGGCATCCACAACTTCTCTGGGCAACCTGTTCCTAACTTCATGAGATGTGAATAATTTATACAAATGTAGTAGAAATAGAAATTATGACATTTGGTGAAAGAAACTGAACATAATTTCATCTGAAAATTTTCAAAGTGGTCATCAGCTGTTATAGCATTCATGATATTGTGCATTTTGCTATGATTATTTTACTTTGTTGATGCCAGTTGCAGGATTATTTTTGGTTTTATTCATCAAGAAGCTGATATGCAATTAAAAATCTGTTGTATTAACTTTGTGAAATGTGGCCTAATTAATTAAGCCCAAGTGTGTCAATTTGTCTGGAGTTGCTTAAAGTGCACTATAAAATTCTGTAATTAAACACATTGTAGAAAGCATTTTAATTCACCTTAAAGAGTAGTTGAGCTATCTGTTGGCAGCAAGCTTTTCTCATGGACAAATCAGTATTCTTTTTTGTCACAATAAATAAGTAGGATTAATCATTTATAATTCTATTAGGCATAATTTTCAGAGACAAATTTCTGGCTATTTTTTTTGGGTTTAGATAGTTTTCTTACATTTCTGTTCCTGCATGAAAGAGCAGCTGCAGATTCAAGCTCTAAAATCACACTGTCCCTGTCGTATATGGACAAACATTATCACACAAAGCATGTATACATTCCATCACGTTTTTCTTCTTCATTTTAACCTGAGCAGGTGGATTTCAATACAGATTCACTTGTGAATATTGAATGAACAAGTTAAAAATAATTAAAGGATTATAGAAAAAAGCTGACATTCTACTCTGAATATTGATTAAAGCATTTTGTTGGTGTATTTATTTGAAGGAACTGCTGTTCCTCATGACCTTTTGTTGTTGAACATACTGAAATTTTGACAGATATGTTCCAGGGGGAACCCGAGGGAATGGCATATAGAAAAGAGGAGTCTACAGTCCCATTCTTAGCTATCTTGTTTTGTGCAAGAAAGTAGACAGTTATATTGCTGATGGGACCTCCACTGCATCTCAGGACAGTTCCAGTGCCACAACATCCTAGAATCACAGAATCACAGAATAGTTTGGGTTGGAAGGGACCTTAAAGATCATCTAGTTTCATACCCCCCTGCCATATGCAGGGACACCTCCCACTAGACCATGTTGCTCAATGCCTCATGAACTTCTTCCTAATGTGTAATCTAAATCTGCCCTGCTGTAGATTAAATTCATTGTCACTTGTCCTATTGCTACATGCCCTTGCAAACAGGCCCTCTCCATCTTTCATGTAGGGCTCCTTCAGGTACTGTCAGACATCTCCTGCACAAATTGTATGTTGCTTTGCATTCTGGTGTTTGTCTCCTCTCTCAGTTGTGTTTTGATGTTTTAGACCTACAGGTAATAGCTGTCATGCTATAAATACAGAAGGAAGTGAATTGTTTCACTCTTCAGCAGGAACTGTTACAGCTTTTAGATGACTACTGGGAAGATTTTGTTTTTTTAAGACTGTCACAGATTTATGCATCTGTTTCACATAGAATTGTCGGCCGGTGACAGAAAATATAGACTTACATTTACTTCTAAGAGTATCTAGTGCTGTGTAGATGGGCTTTGTGAAGCTGCTGCTGAAGACCAGGGCATCATGCTTTTATTCCAGACTAGTCTTACGTTCTCACAAGTGGATCATTCATTGTCTTGTGAAAGGCAACTTAGTTTTCAGAGCTACAAACTCCAGCTTTTGATGAGCGTATAGGAAACAGTTATTTACAGCCCAGTCTACATTTCTGTGTGAACAACGTTAACAATAAGAAGCGTGGTTTATGTAAGGAAAACTTTTGCCTCCTGTGAGTTCTTAGATTAGTAATAATCAGCCCATAGACTTTACCAAAATGAAGCTGGGTGTTTGATTCAGCAGAGCTGAACAGGCACAATCACTTTGAGTGAGAAAAGAGAAAAGGTTAATGTGGTGCTGTTGGGTGAAATACAGTATTTTCAAGTCTGCCATCTAGTTCAAGATCATCAGCTCCCAAAATCAGTGTCACAAATAGGGTCATGAGCTCAGAATTTAAATGTAAATTGGGTTGTACATGCCCAGACATAGAGTCCTGAAAGAAAACTGTTGGCTCTGCTGAGCCAACTCATAAAAGAAAAGTTTAGCCAATGTGCCTGTGGTTTGTAAGTCTCTGATCAAAATTTAAAAGTCTTTGTGGAAAACTGAAAATTTAGTAAGTTCATGAACTTCTAAAATTCCCAACAAAAGGAGCAGAAATTAATTGATGCCAGATGTCATCAGACAGGTGGGACAAATAGTACAGCTACTGTGGCTGAAGCAGCAGGCAAACAATGTCCCTAAATCTGTACTACGCTGCTCCCTTAAGTCCAAGAGGGCCATGTGTATGATGATAGTCCCAAAATAACAGATGAGAGTAACAGTAAAATCTTATCTCAAGTGCAAATTTGCTTTAATTATCTAACATAGTATTTTTTTGCAGTCAGGCTACTAATGAGTTGCTAATTCCCTCTCAGAATAAGAGATTAGATTCCTGGCATACCTATTAACTAGCCAGTCTACCCCATACTGGCTGGAGCCTGCTGCTGGTACTCCCCGGGGAAATACTTTGCTAAGCAAAATGTCCTAGTTGTTTGAATAAGACAGAGAAGTGTGATTTAGCCATATCTGTTTTCACCATGCAGAATGTCCTGCGTGGTGTGAGCCAGGAAGTCTGTGATCTTTAAGCTGGAGATCTCTGTGCCAATAACAACAATTTCCTGATTATGTAGATGAGCTCTTAAGAACACTTCCCAATTCTTTAAAGAATCAGAAATATTTCAGTGATGTTAGCTGTCTGACATTCTGCTTTAATAATTCATACAGTTCAGGGATATTTCTTTTCCTTTTGACATACTGTCAAAAAAAAAGGAGGCAAAATCAGTTAAATAATTGAGAGCATTTGAACTGCCATAAACAATCCCTCTTGTTTGTTTCTCTGCAGAAAGAAAGGAGGTGAAGGTGGGAGAGTACAATGCTGTGGCTGACACACTGGAAATTTTCAACAACAGCATCAGGTTCCAAGGTAGGTGAGAAAACTGGAAACAAGTACAAGAGTGACATGGATAGCTGGATGTAGTTTGTGCTGTTAAAGAGTGGCTTTAGGATTTTTAATATCAAAATGCTATGACCCCGGATAAAGAGAAAGGAAACTGAACTGTGCACAAAAAAATAAAAAGAAGCAGACTTCTGAACAGAGGGTCACAATGTTTTGATCTGGTGTACCCATAGGCAGGGACAACTCCTGCTAGACCGGGTTGCTCAGTGCCTTGTCCAGCCTGGCTTTAAACACCTCCAGGAAGGGGGCATCCACAACCTCTCTGGGCAACCTGTTCAGTGTTTCACCAACCTCACTGCAAAGAATTTCTTTCCTATATTGAGCCTGAATCTCCCCTCTTCCAACTTACATCTGTTTTTCCTAGTCCTTCCATCACATATCCTATTCAAAAGTCCTGCCCTAGCCTTTCAGGTACCCCTCCAGGTACTGATAAGCCACTGTGAGGTCCCCTCTGAGACTTCTATTCTCCAGGCTGAACAACTCCCAACTCCTTCAGCCTATCCTCATAAGGGAGTTGCTCCAGCACTTTGATCATCTTTGTGGCCCTCTTCTGGACCCACTCCAACAGCTCAATGTCCTTCTTATGTTGAGGGCTCCAGAACTGGACACAGTACTCCAGCATGACTAGGATTTAATCCCTGACTGCTTGTCCATCTGCTGGAGCTTTGCACCTTTCCTTTGCTGGACTTAAAAGAGCACAGCTGTGTGCTCTTTTCACATCTGCCTGGAAAACGAGGCTTTGGAAATAGAGAGTACAGAATCTCTCCCAGCTGCCAAAGTTTGTATCCAGCAGATTATTTTTGCTGATGATGTAGCTGAATACTGATTCAATGCCATTCATTTCCATAGAATATACCCAGGATTAACCAAGTAATAGCAGAAGGGACATTTCTCTGTCATTTGTTTCAGGAAAGCATAACCTCCTGATAAATTTGCAGTTCTAGTATGCATTTTTACATTTATTTACACTCATAAAAAAGAACAGTTAGCATGTATTTTTGGGGGCTCTGTATTAGGGGATTTTTTGTCTTTTTTTCTTCCAGAAATTATGTTTACCTGCTCCAGAAATGCAAACCTTCTTGTCAGTCAATGTCACTAACACATGTCTGTCAAAGTCAAGGATTTCATTGACTTCTGATCTGGTTTATGGCTGCTAAATCTGCTAAATAGAAGTAAAGTACTGAAGAAAGACATATTCTCTTAGAGAAATTCTACACCTGACTGAGTTTTAGCCTTTTTTATTTCATTTAATTCTAGGTCTTGAACCTCCAAAGGACAAAACAATTATACAAGAAGAGCTACGCAAGATCTCCCTGCCTCTCTACAGCATCCTCTCTGCCCTCACCATCCTAGGAATGATAATGGCCAGCGCTTTCCTGTTCTTTAACATCAAAAACAGAAATCAGAAGTAAGGCATTCATGTTACTCCTGTAACTACTTCTTTCATAATTAAAAGCTGTGATTGTAGAGTCTGTCATCACTACATATATATAAGGAAAATGTTAAAACTGTGGAAAGACAATGTTTTAGAGCGACTTAGTTGAAGGGCACTGTGTAATATATTCACACTGCAACAGATTTTCTAGCTGTTAATACAAATTCTTTCATTCTATCTGGAAGTCATATTTTTTTTTATTTAGGTTTGACTGTCTGCTCTTAGCATTAACCTTAGCTAATTAATCCATCAGTAAAATCATTTTACTAAACATTCAAAAATCTGAAACAATGTTAGACCTTATAAACCAGCAAATAGTGTGCATGCCTATAGATTTCATGGAGTTCTACAAGAAGAATCTGTTTGCTTGGTTACAAAAAGCTCTTTATTTATTGCTCTAATAGCCTAGCAATAAGCTTGTCTTCTTTAATGCACTATCACCTTTTGTCCATAGACTAATAAAGATGTCCAGTCCGTACATGAACAACCTTATTATCCTTGGAGGGATGCTTTCCTATGCATCTATTTTTCTTTTTGGTCTTGATGGATCCTTTGTCTCCGAAAAGACCTTTGAGACACTTTGCACAGTAAGTAATTCCATATATTCTAGTTGAAGAAAGTCTTGCAGGAAGCTCTGCAAGAAATGCAATGAGAAAAGTTCAATAGTTGAATGTCTCATTCCATTTAATCACTCATTCTCTTACATCTTACCTGACATATTTTCTGGGACCAAATTCTGAAACACACGCAAAGCTGTATCACTATTTTTTCAGTGAAAACTTTGAGTGCACTGGGTTTTGTCCTTAGACTAAAGGAGTGCATGTGCTTTCTTGTTTTTAAATTATATATATGAAGATGACTTATTACAGATTGTGTTTGTAATGTAAAAACTAGATATATCTGTGGTACTTTGTTTTCTTTATAGAATCCATATTATTTCAGACTTCATGACTACTGTTCGTGTGGGTCTTTTTACTCAGTATTTTTGGCTGAATCTCCATAGACTCCATAAACTCACAGGAACTTAGATCTATGTAGAACATATCCTAGTTCAATCAAAGCAAGAAACTCTGAAATCAAATTAAATATATCTGCCTAGAAAATTCATAAATCATAGAATGGTTTGGATTGGAAGGGACCTCAAAGTTCTGACCCTCCCTGCCCTGGGCAGGGTCACCTCCCACCATACCAGGTTCCTCTAACCTCCATCCAGCCTGGCCTTGAACAGCTTCCCTGGCAACCTGGGCCAGGGTCTCACCATAGAGATGATTCTACAGGGAGACAGACAGTGATCTGTTATTTGTGGCTTGAAGTTGTTGAGTTGAGCTGATGCAGCATATCCTTGTGATCTTCTAACTTGTCCAAAATTCTGACTAAATAAAGGAAGACTGTGGCTGTTCAGGATCTTTTGCTTGTCTGACACTGATGAACAGAATCAGTTTGCCTTCCTCATGAAGCCTCTGAATATCTGTAGCACCTCCAACAAAAGTCCCATTGACAAACACTTTTGGGACTGTTTCACCACCTGTCATCTGTTCAAGAACATCCTCGATTGTGATGTCTTAATTGTTCCTTATATGGATTTACTGCCTGAAATTATAGGGGGTTTTAGCTGCTGTTATTTTTTGGGTAGTGTTGGAAACTGACTGCAATAACCACTGCAACTAGCCACCACTTTCAACTACAGTACAATCCATTTTAAGAATAATTTGTGTGACAAATAGCAGCATTATGTAGCAGCTAGAGTTCTGTGCAGAATTTTGAATTATGCTTTTTATGGGCTGTCATATAAAAATCCCAGTTTGACAACAAACTGTAAAGGTTTAAAATATGAGGACCAAAAACATAAATATTTTGTCTTACCATCACCCACAGCAGCCTTGTGCTTTTGTCAGTCCACATTTATAGAGTTTAGCATTAGGTGATAAACTAACCAATACTGTGGGCACAACCTGTCTCACAGCATCCACTTCAAAGACAGCAGAAAAACTTCAGTGTAGGGATATTCCTTCCAAACTCAATACAAGCATCTTTCAAATTTATCAAGTATTTTCTCCTAAAACAATCCTAAGACTATGGTTGGCCCACTTCCTAAGAATATCAGACTTACTCGGGAGTTACCCTTATTTTGTTTTGTAATTCTTCTTCAGGTCTTTAGAAAGATGCAGTTGACCTTTCAAAACACTGAAGACTTCCTTAGCACATGCCAAGATGCACCAGAAGATGCAGTACAGGTGTACATACAGTGTATTCCTTGCCAAGTCTTTGCTTCTTTATTTGTGCCTGGACTTAACTGCATTTTAGATACCTGAACACTGGTAGTAAAAGGGAAAGCAAAGAATATACAGTTTTCCTACAGGGGTGCATATTCTCTAAACAGCTACTAGAAAGACGTCCTGTTTACCTCTCCCAAGCTGGTATATATATTCTAAATTCATAGGGGCCCACAGGAGGTGGAAGATGGCATATTTTATACAGCAATTTTGCCATTTTTTGTGAAGCAGCTTTTAACGGAGCTCAAGTGCCATTAGATAGCCACTGGTTATCTAATGTCCTCATTCATTTTTTACCCTGTGTTGCAGAAGAATCTAGTGAGTGCAAGAATCTAGTGAAGAATCTAGTGCAAATTTTAGAGCCTTGTACCAGTTCTACCTCATAACTTCACTGCCAGGCTGTAGGCCATCTTATGACTAGACTACAACCCTCTTCTTGAAGAAGCCAGGCATTACTGAACCAGGAAAGTGGCAACCAGAGGTACTCAACAGCACAGAGATGTTCCAGGGAGCAGGTTTCCATCCAATTTTAGCTAAATTTAAATCCTCCTTAAATGTGAAACAGCTCTGTCTGAACTCTCAGAAGTAAACCGACATCCAAAATCCCATGCCTTTCACCTACAAGATTTTCACTATTTTATTTTTCTATGATTTGCTTACCAAAAAGTAACCAATACTCATAATCTTAATGCAAAAAAAAAAAAGTGTAGTCTTATTTTACATTTGTCCTCTCTTTTTTGCAATTTGTATCTGTAACACTCAGTTAATGCTGAGAAATTCATAAATGCAGGAGAGAAATCCACTCTACTGCTCAGTTACTCTCCTCATTTCTCCTCAAAACTGCTAATTTCTGAATGCAGTGTGAGCAGCATCTTTCTGCGTGGGCAATATGCTTAGTGGTTTTGAATGCACTACTTAGAAGCACCAGTTAAGGATCAGGCCAGCACAGATCTCTCTTGATCATTCATTTCCCTGGAAATCCACTATTTTGATTAACTATTCTAGCCATATTAGTCATTAGCTTAAAATTCCCACTTTATGCAAGACTCAGTCATTAGAAGAACCAACTACAATGGAGAGTGATCTTAAAACCCTACTGAGTTAAAAACATGTTAGTAGAATGTCTACACCTCAGACACTGAGAAAAGCCATATCAGTGAAGATTGAGATAGTTTTTACAGGGAAGTAAAAATTTTGATTCAGCTTTTATAAGCACATGCAGGCGAGGGGTGGTCAGCAGGGATAGGGAGGTGATTGTCCCACTCTACTCGGCTCTTGTGAGGCCCCATCTGGAGTACTGTGTCCAGGTGTGGAGCCCTCAGTACAAAAAAGACATAGAGATTTTGGAAAGGGTCCAGAGGAGGGCCACGAGGATGATCAG
>VZTY01014408.1:0-13824 GCA_013400935.1 Turnix velox | reverse complement strand
TCCCTTCCAATCCGGGTCATTCTGTGATTCTGTGTGATCTGTGACTGCAAAACTGTCATTAGCATTATCCCCTCTCTAAGCCAAGTGATCACCTTATCTTCTGTATTTCAGAAGCAATTTTATCTCACCAGAATAGCAATATATACACAGTAGCAAGTTTAGTTAGGTATATTTTATATAGTCTAATTTTCAAGTCATTTTTTAATAACACAGGGCATCCTTAAATACTCCTGAGTCTACCCACAAAACAGAGGAAAAATAGTTTCCAGATTGCAGGTATTACATTCCAAATGTAGCAGAAACACTTCTTCTATAGCTCAGTGTTTGTGGCATTGTTTGAAGGGTAGAGTGCTGTGCAGTCTCTGATCTTTTTGGCTTTTCTACAACCTTTATCTACACAGCATATGTTTTATGCTGTAATATTCCAAGGACACTCAGTCGTGATCTAAAGTTATACTCAGTAACACCTGAAAGTTTCAAAGGATTTCTTTGATAAGTTGTACTACCATTTTCTGCTCTGCAAGGCAGTGGTTGTAGGAGGATCTGGTACACAAGTCAATATGCTGAAACACAGAACCAAGTGGCAAAAATACTTGAGAGTCAGCAAGTACTTTAAATATATGGAAAAAAATTGCTGAAGAGGAATATTACATAAGTCTTCAAAATTATGTAGTGTTGGCTCTGTTTTAGAGTTTTAACTCTACTTCAGGGTTCACAGACTAACTCATTATTACCTTGTTGTGCTCATTTTCTACAGAAAATTATCAACTATATTCAAATACACAATAATTTGTGTTCTTATGATAAGTATTTGTAATACTAAATAAAGAATTATTTAGTCCAGTGTCAGAATTATAGAATCATATTCTAAAACTCCAGTAATACGGAATGAAAACAGTCTAAAGTAGTGAAATTGGAGGAAGTGGTCAGTGTGTTATAAATTCATTAGATCATGTCTGACTTAATAGCAATTGTATCAGTTGTACAACAAAAGGAAAAGCAATAAAACTTTTCATTAAATGCATTTAAATGCCAAAGTAGGAGATGCTTCAGCTATGAGAGAGAGAGAGAATGAGAATGATCTTTGTTTTTAATCTCTGAATTACCGTGGTATCACAGCAAAGAAAAAGTCAGAAGTAAAGGTGTGAAACGAAATGTGATGCCAACTGGAAAAATGCAAGCAAGTGGAAAAAATTGAAAGCATTTATTAAATGGAAGAGAGATACTAGAAAATTAGCAATGCCGGTGACATATCCTATGAATAGAGTTGAAACTGACATCCTAAATAGTGATACTTAAAATAGAGAGAAGATACTAGATATGATCACAACGTTTAGACTTCTGTAATAAATTCTAATGTGAATTTCATGCTTTGCTTTTACAATGAGTAATACTTTTGTGAACTGGAATTGCTATGGAATGAAGGGCTAGCCATGGCCCCAAGGAGGAGTATAGTCTTCCCTGCAGTGTATTTCCCTCAAGCAGGTAAATAAAAAATGTACATTTTCTTGGATATAACTGATTAGGTTGGGAGATCCTTCCTGAAAACCGCATCAAACAGAGACTGAGAGACAGCAGTGAGGAGCAGGGAGGAAAATCCAGGCGTGAGAGGTTATGGAATTGCATCTTAGGAATGGAGGAAGGCTGCAGGTTGAGAGGGATGGAAGGGAATTAGCTAGAACTCTGAAAGTTGAAAATCTGACTGAGAGCTGCTCTAGAGGCAGGGATTTGCCTTTAATGCTAAAGCAAGGGGAAGGACGAGATGTATAAACCTTGTATTTATTTACTTCTCCTGTTTCTTCCCTCATCACTTTGAGTTTTCTTTGGTTGACCATTTTTGTGGAGCTGACTTAAAGGAGACAATCTGGACTGTGCCACTTCAAAGCTATGGCTGTCTTGGTGACTGTAAAGCCACTGTACTACACCCTGTGCTACCAAATAGCATCTAGCATTGATACTTGGAAGCAGTTGATTATGTCCTCTTTATTTGTACCCTTTATGCTTTTCAGGCATTGCCATAAGTTTTAGGGTCTTTTCCTCCCCCTTTGGATCTTCTGTTTGCCTAATTATTTTCTTCAAATTCCTTGATTTTGGCCAGAAATTAAAAAGAGATAGGCACTCTGCTGCTACTGAACTGAAAAAGTATTTGGACCTCTAATCCATCTCTTTGTTTCTAAAAACCATAGCTTTTGTTTGTATTTTTAGTCTGGCCTTTTTCATTTTACTCATATCCTCTAGTTTATTTCCTGCTTAGTTGTTTAGCTGTTAATTTTAATCTCCCTTTTCTGTATAATCACTCCCATAATTGTCCTCCCTGTCATTCAGTCTGAAACTGATCTCACTCGTATTTAATTCAGAGGCAATTCTGTTACTGAGTTTAACATGAGCCTGATCAGCTTCTATTTCAGTAAATGACATTTTCTTGGGGGGAAAAAATAAAATTCAGACAAAAGTTACTAGACTGAATAGCTCCTTGAAACAAACTTTTTCATATGCTGAAGCAAATACACCACAACATTGGCAGAGATTTATTAAGGTAAAATTTATTGAATAGTCAGTAGGACTACAACCATATAAAAAGCTTCCTTATAGAATCAGGAGAAACTGTAATGTATTTCACACTACCCATGGATTAGTTCAGAAAAGTGATCTGAAACACGTTAAGAAATCACTACAGGAGATCTCACAGCATGTGAAGAACCATTATACTTAATTTATGCAAAAACAGCAAGATTTAATTCTCTAATATTATTGCCACTTAACGTTTTACAACAATTGTACTGGTGGCACCCAAATTCTAAAGAATGAGTTAAAAGTTCTAAAGACATGTCAAAAAAGTTTGATATAAGTGAGAAAAGAGTAATCCCAATGTATGAACGTGTTTGTTGGGGCCTGCCTGAGCTCACACTGTGGGTTTTGCCAGGGTTAATAGATAAAGCCCCAGTGAAAATCTGTTGAGATGACACAATTTTATCATAATTATCATAGTTTGCGAAGAAAAATAGAAGGTGCATAATTTTCAGCTCCTGAGCAGTCCATAGAAATCAACAGAATTGTCTACTTAAAAGGTAATTGTGCTCTCCAGTGTCAAACCCACAGCAGGCTTTATTCTCACGTTTCTCACTTTAAGTCGGACACTAAGATGCCACCAAACTGCTCAGCACTAGCATTCAGCTGCAGCCTAACCCTGCAGGCACAGCAGCTGCCATCCTGTTGAATGTGCAAAACTGGCTAATTATTGATATTCCCAAAATCAATCGGTTTGAGTCTCATAAATTAAGCTGGAGACTCTCTGGAATGTCAAGTCCTATGAAAGACAAATTTGAATGTTTTTATTTAAAAGAAACTATTGAAATTAAGATCTCCAGATAAGTTATGCTTTCAAGAATGTTGTGGACAGGGCCAGGCTGGATGAGGCACTGAGCAACCTGATCTAGTGGAAGGTGTCCCTGCCGATGGCAGGGGAATTGAAACTAGATGATCTTTAAGGTCCCTTCCAACCCAAACCATTTTATGACTCTATAATATTTTCTGAAAGTGAACAGTAGCTAAAATTGCATTTTTGTTTGTAAGCTTCATTTTTGACTATACATAGACACTTTGTTGTTAAGAATGCTTCTGATTTCCCCTTACCAATTTCTGCTTCCTATAACATGTTGTTCATAATTAGATGGCTTCTTTTATTAAGCATGAGTTGCAACACCAAAGAACTCTGTAGGTCTGTTACTCAGATATATAAATAATAACCACTTCACCATTCACATCAGAAGATGATGGGAAATGTGCAGATAGATTTGTGCAAAGATATCAAATAGCAGCATTGAAACCATAGGCCACCCAGTTCAAGCTCAAGGGTGAGAGGAAATATGATTCAAATGGAAGTAACTTTATATAAGGCTGTTAAGCTTTCAGTGCTTATTATGTGATGAAAGAAAGTACTTAAAGAAATAAAAGATCTTTAGCATCTTAAGGGTAAGTTTAAAGCAGAGTGCTTTTTGTTGCACAGAGAATTGGAAAAATTATGAAGGAAGCATCTTGTTCATAATGCCATGACTCTTTGGCCTTACCTTACAACCTGTGTTTAAACTTCTATATTTGACAGAAGGTTTTTTTGTTTGTTTCAAATAAATATATCTAGTCCAAGTCTGGGAAATGACCCAGAATGATTTGTTGCTTTGTGGAGACACTTACCATATGTGTTGGTGTTTGACTGTATTATCCACTAAATAAGTTATTTCTAGGTTTTTTATCTGTCACAAGTGATGTGCCTGTAAGAGACTCTATCAAGTAACGTATAAAAAAACACAAATTCCAATCACAGGTGCATACATAGTCTTTAAAAAAAAATAGATCCTAAACTAAAATACTGTAGGAATTATAATGGAATGATAACTGGGAGGTCTCATTTTAGCATCTGTATAGACATACCTGATTGTTGTATAGCTAATACTATTATCTCCTGAGACACTGTGACACTTGCAAGTTGCCTTTGAGTTACAGGAAAAAAAAAACAACATGTAGGAGCTGTTCAGTTGAGCAAAAAAAGAAGTAGCCAAGAGATACAACAGGATAATTGAAGGTATATCTTCAAGTGAAAGCATTAGGGATTTTGTGTTGGCTAAACTTCTAAGAAAAAGAGAAACAGTAAATATTTTTACAAATTATCCTTCTATAGGAACATAGGTATGTTTTCAGGTTTTGTGTCTAGCTTGGAGTAGGGATTTCACTATGGGTTTTAGGTCTTATAAGGGGGGTGAGTTCCTGCTCATTTGGTGGGTACTAGAGCGGGGTGCAGGAGGAAGAGTGACATTTCTCAACCTCTTCTGTTAAAATGCATCATTAACAGGTTCCAACATGAGAGAATCACTGATTGATTGTGTAACATCATGATCATATTCTCCACTTATCAGTGTTATTTTTATCATGTTCTTTCAAATGAGTGGGATTTGTATATGTAATATGTTTCAGAAAGTAAATGGGAAGATACATGAATATCAGAGACTTTAGCTGTTATCCAAATTTTTCATTTTGCTGGCTGCATTAATGAACTACTGCTCACAAATTTGAGGAAATTTTCTTCACAATTAAAAATTTATTTTCATCTGAAAGTTATCATCTCATTCTTAGCAACAGTGACCTCATTTTGATAAAATCTCCCAGTATGTTTAAGCTGGAATGTTTCTAATATGGCCAATAGCTATATTATTCTAATTTGCACAGTCCACTTCAGGAATACATGAAACTTTTTCAAGCAAACATTCTAGAAATAACATTTTTTCTGAATTTTGGGTCAGAAACATATCATGAGCGTAACTGAATTTATTACTATTCCCAAGAGGCAATTACTGTTTCAGTGAGAACAAAGCAGAGTCTTATTAGAGACATGAAAATACCATGTATCTGTTTGCCAAATATATCACTAAACTGTACACAAAAGGGCTGAGTTATTAATAGCAGCAAAATGATTGAATGCTCAGTATGGTTATCACAGCTCAGTTGATGTGAATTGAAAAAAAACAGATGTAACTGGCCAATATGAACTTGTCCATATGAAATGTAAATTTTAAGTCACTTAGAGTTGATCTAAAACTGTGACTTTACTTAAGTTATTAGCATAATATATGATAATGCATAACGAGCAAAGACTTGGAAAAAAATGCTTTAGTTAAAAATAATACTTTGCTGACCTAAATATCTATTCTATCTATATAGATATCTATATCTATCTATTTGTTTAGTTGTGAGTTTCTGTTTCAATATCACATTCAGGAATGTCACAAAGTAGCAAAACACACGTGGTTTGAATCTAATTACAGTGGGTTTAATGGTTTTATTAATAGTAAGATTATCCACATTCAGTGAACTTTACATTAAGGGTCAATATCAGCAATCTTACAGATAAACCACATTAGATGCTAATAACAAGAATCAAGTCTTCTTTATATAATTCCAAAGTGTTTCAGTAAATGCACATGCTGGGTTACATGCAGGCAGCTCCTACTCAAAGGACACATGGGTTACCAACACCACATCCTTTCTTCTGAGGGTTCAGTCCCCTATACAACTCCATCCTGTAGGATGTGTGGGCTCCCTACAACTGGGCATATCTTTGCAGTGTGATAATGGAGTTTTCCTTTTGACAGCTTGTTCAGGTGGAGCCTCAAGAGGGAGAAGGAGTTTGTTCCTCCTCCTGATGATTTCTCAGGTTCAGCTGTCACCTTCCAGCTCCCTGCTGACCCTCTTGCGTTGGTCTTCCACCTGCTACACTCAGTTGACTCTGGTCCCTCTTTAGGGAAAGAAATAGTCTGTTTAAGGAAGAAAAGCTTTCAAAAAGCAGGACCTCCAGGGTAATAAGAGAGACTTCCAAGGAATGAGATAGGGCTGTGCAGAGGTTGCCACAGCTCTGAAAGTCACTGGTTTGGCTAAAACCAAGTCTGAAAGTGAGGACAAGGTTGAGGAACTGCACAGAAGTCTTTTGTTCTCACTTATGTTCTGAGGGTTCTCTGTTAGGAAAAGGAAGAAAAGAAGAAAGCAAAAGAGGTCTTTCTCATTTTTTGTCTAAAGACATAATACCTTTTTTATTTTGAAAATATTTTTGTTTTCTCTGTAAGGAAAAATCTCTAAATAGGTCTGTGCCAAAGCCATGGAAAGCAATGGAATTACTCCATTGCTGTTGTAGTTATTATCTTTAATTTATGTCTTGTTCCTGAGGTCTGCTCACCAAGGCTGTGTTTCCATTGCCATTTTTCCCAATATGATACTTTTCACTTCACTTTTTCTTAGCTTTTGGAAATGTTTAGGGTTTTCATTAAGTGGTGTAATTTTCCCATAGTAAAATTTCCTCTGGTTTAGTCTCAATAACATCTCTACCATTCTGTTCATTTCTGTTCAAAATGTTGCTGTTAATATTAGCACCCTGGGTACTTTTTATAGTCTTGGTCTCTTGGTTTCCTCCAATAGTTCCTTCCTTTTTTCTGCACAGAACACATTAGAAATTTAGAAAATAAATGTAACTGATAGTGGGTTTATGTATGGAAGTTACTGTTAATTCAGCATCCAAGTTTGTTATACTTGAAAGGATGGGAGAGAAAAAAAGCAAGAAAGCAATGAATGATACAATGTAAAAATCTTCATGAAGCTCTTTAAATATTTTTTCTGAAGATCTAGAGAAAAAAAGATGGGCAGAAATGAGGCTAACTGCATTGTCTGATGAAAATTAAATTACTTTGTCTTTTTTCTTTTTTATATGTATATATTTTTAGGTCCGAACATGGATTCTTACAGTGGGATATACAACTGCATTTGGAGCGATGTTTGCAAAAACGTGGAGGGTCCATGCAATTTTCAAAAATGTAAAAATGAAGAAAAAGGTGAGGAGAAGTAGGCTCTTTCCTTGTTGCTCTGTTATTTTCTAGCTGGTTTTCTACCTTTCCTGAATAGCCATACTTGAGCAGTCTTTGTTGTGTGTGTCACATTCAATGATCCTAAATGGCTTGATATTGTGGCTTTCTTGGTCTCCTTCATGGTATCTTAAGAACTGAAGTCAAGCATCAGCCTACAGTTATTACATTGAGAAGTGGACAGGGGAGACAGATGTAACCTGTCAGAGTAAATGTGGATTCTCATTCTTAGTAAATTGTCTCAGCACCCAGATCTCTCATTCTGGTAGATTTACAGTTGGTATGAAATGTTTTCTGTTAATGAAACATAATTCTCAAATTCTATATCGTGTCTGTTTTCCACAGGCCAATCAACAATTGCAAATTGCAATAGTTTGTTCAGAGCTGGATGTTAAAAATGGTTTAAGAACAGTTATAAAGATGCTGACTAAGAAATAGTAGATAAGCTTTCAGACATCTGGATGCTGAGCAATGTGATACTTTATTTGAGTGAAACATCAAGTCTATTAGGGCACATTTTCTTGTATTTTTATATAATGTAAATAATGCATTTTGTTCTCTAAACTGTAAGGAATGGGCATTCCACAGAATTATTTTGGTTTACTTTATTTGGATATCACATTCCATAGAACAAGAATGAATCATAAAAGAGTACAGTTTTCTTAATGCAAAATTAATTAGCTATGGGTGGAAAATATTTACTAATCATACATTTTCTGTCTTTGACTTGCCAGAATAGATAAAACTGTTTTTAAGAGTTGATTCAAAAACATGGCATTCTTTGCTTATGTCTTACAAGAATAAGTCTAACAAGAAAGATACTTCCAGTAGATACATTCAGAGACAAAGCATTTTTTATCTAGGGAAGCGTACACAGTACAAATTTTCACAAATATTATCTAAACTGACAAAAACCCCTAAGTTCTGTGTGAAAATACATAATCATGTTTTTGAATTAGCTGTGCCATGACCAAATAGACTGGCATTTCAATCAATACAAGGAGGACAGAGTTACAAAATAATTTAAATAGTGTGGATCCTATTCATTTATGATGGCTTCATTTTCTGCCTGCACACAAATATGCCAATAAAATCTGATATTTAGGTATATAACATTTGCCTGTCATCCTCAATATTTTCATCAGGAAAATTTTCCAAACAGTGATTTTATTTGTTCTTGGCGAAGTGTAAGAGTCTCTTGATATTTTGAAAAGACTTAAAATATCATTTATTTCAGAGAGGTAAGTATTAGCTAAGGAGAGAAGAATATAATGAGGGACTCTATTTATCTTCATCAAATAGGGCAAGTTTGCTTCCAAACACTGGACACCTAAGTGTACAACATGTCTTTGTGAAGAGAGTAGGGATTTCTCTGTCATTGTGTGAATATACATAGAACTTGAAATAATAATATACTACAGCTTCACTTTAGTGCAGTGGAGAATGGGACTAAATGATTTAGAGAGTCATGAATTAGAGTGAAGTTTTGTATTAACATCTGTTTATAAAGCTCTCAAAAGTCTTGTTTATTTTCACCAATTTATACCTCCACTTCTTGGTTATTAGGAAAAATCCAAATAACTAAATTCCAAATACACTCTTTCCACTGTCAGGATGCTAGCTGACAAATAATGCAGGACTCCCAAAGTTCTTTTACCATCTTTGATCTTGCTAGGGCTCAAAGGAAACAAATTAAAAATGTATTAATGTTAGATGGATCTGAAACAGAGGGGTGCAAGGGAATCAATTTTTGTCAAATGGAAATGACAAAACCAGTAGGGGGGAAATAGATAGTTATTGAGCTTTAAAGAGATTAGAAGATACAAGCAAAAGCAGAATAAAATTAATATCAAAAATTGCTGTAATGTTTATAACTGAGGTTCAGTGCTATTTTTTTGGAAGTCCTCTTTCTTTTGGTTTGGACTGTTTGGTGAGAGGTGGGGATTGCTTTTATGTTTCCCTCACTAGGACTGGCAGTGGATAAGAGGAGGGAGAGCAGAGTATCATGGCAGGAGAGTGTGTGGTGACCTTGGGAAGCTTTAGATACCTTCTGAAGAAGGTAATTAATTTTGGGTCTTCTGCCAAAGGTCGTGAAACTGTCTTCTTTGATGGGAACTGTGCTGTCTTAGGTTTTTAGGGTATTAAAGCAGCCCTGCATAGTGACTGCTCCTGCACAACTCCAGTATGCCAAACAAAGGCCATTCACTTCTAGCAAATACTAGAATGGTTGCAAATTCAAAGCAGTGGTTTTTAGCGCCTCTGTTTTATATATTCTGTGCTTGACACTTGGTGAATACAATGAAGCATGATGGTCTGGGTCACAGTGTTACTTGTTGCAGTTCATATTTGAAAGTACAATATTTGGTTAACGTTCCTATTGTAAGCTGTTCTCACCCTTAACACAGTGCATCCTAACTCTGTTAATATTTAATCCTTTATCTCTGCTAATTAAAGGAGAGATATTTTATAGAATCATAGAATCATAAAATGGTTTGTGTTGGAAGATCATCTAGTTCCAAACACCCTGCCATGGGCAGGGACACCTCCCACTAGACCAGTTTGTTCAGTGCTTAATGCCTGGCATTAAACACATCCACAACCTCTCTGGGCATTTAGGTTTAATGTTCAATGAATATAAAGTCAATGTACTAAGTTATTACTAACAAAATAGACTTCTAGTGACACCTTTCTTTATGTTGACAATGCAATTAAAAGGTAAACACAGAATATAATTGCACTAGGGATGTATAACATCTTTTCTAAAGACTTGTGCTTCTGTGGTATTGTTAACATTATCCTGCTCAATGATGATATTTCATAATTACTTTTCTGATCTCAATTTTACTACCTGATTGTAGCATTCTCAAAGACAAAAGAGATGAAGAGCTTAACAAGTATCAAGAAAAGGTATTGTTACTATCCCAGGATTAGAAAGCTGCAGCCAACCACAAGAGTGAGAAATTGCAAGTCCAACTTAACTTAGCCATTCCTGCCAGGTTGCAATCTGGCAAACTTAATCTTTTCAGCCTGCTAAGTCTTTAAAAGATTTCTGAAGAGAGATGTGGTCTTCATGCACTGCAAAGATGGACAGGAGATGGCACAGCCTACTGTATTGACATTGGCAAGGCAAAGAGAGGGTGGCATTGCAAGGGGCCAAGAGGTATGAAACAGAGAGGAGACTGAGAATGAGAAATGTAGTTAGCTGCTAAGGACTTTGGATGAAATTGTATCCTGTCCATATAAAAAGAATAGGGAAAATTCTCAAATTATAGACTAGAAGGATTTGAGATGGGAGACTGAATTTGGATAAGAATTCCTAGAGAGTTAAAGTAAGATTGAGAGCCAGCAAAGGGTTGAAGAAAGTGAGTCAGGCTGTAAGAAGTGATAAAGAAACCTGACTATGGTGGAACCTAGAGCATGAATTTGGGATTCAAACTCCAGTTGAGTGAGGGATTGAGTCTTATTTACAGTTAGACTCAGACTGAAGTTTAGGGGGCAGCCTGAAAAGTAGGTGCATAGACTGGGAATGGAGCATAGGAGTGGAAAAAGGTATAAGAGGGAAAAAATAGTTGAAATTAGGACTGGCTAGAATGATTGCACAGAAGTGTGGGCAGAGCATAAAAATTGAACAGAGGACTTTGGAGTTTGAGTGTTCCTTTTTTCTATTACTGTATATCTCTAAAACCTACAGGCAAAATATGTGCCTTGTCTTTCCAGTTACACTACTGAGCAACTCATGATAGCTGCTAGTTACTCTTTTAGCTCAAGCTGATGAGGTGTGCAAAGATCTGAAGGTTCTTTTTGCTGATGCATGCAGCTCTATCTGTAATTGAATTCTCTTCTCTAAAAAGAATTGGCTCATGAAAATGTTAAAAGGCTTTTGTTGTGGCTAAAAAGTCAACCACTGAAAACCTGCAGCTTGCTGAGATCTCTACAATGTACATTTGTTGCCCCATTAAGACACCAGTACAGCTTTAGTTCTCTACAGGATACCAGTGTCACAAGGCAGACCCAGTCTGCTCTGGGTGTGCAATAGACTATACAGGAAGAAAAGGTAGTTCACTGTTATAATCCTTTTCACTAAAACCTATTACAATCTATTTCATGAAAAATACATCATTGAAAAGGCAGTGGAAGTTTTGAGAAGAGTGATTTCATGTATAAGACAGTTACTTGCCAACATGGAGAAAAAACTATTTATTGCCAAAATTATTTGTTATGCTTGAGCACAGTTTTCAGAGAAGGATAGCATTCGTTTTTGAGAGGCAAATTTATTACCCGGGTGAAGCAGAGCAGGAATTCTCAAATTTTTTAGCTCATTGCCTTTCTGCTCCATTTTTAACACTAATTGGGCCAACCCACCTCCCTTATTTACATAGTCCATAAAATGAGGTGTGTGGAAGACTGGAATGAGACCATCCATGCTCTTTCTAGGGGTGACCCTGATCACTCCTGGTCCTGACCCCTCCAGTGGGAGTGGGCAGCAGCTGACTGTATATTCTTACCTTCTGGTACCAGTTGCAGGTACCTTCATCAGTATTTCCAATTGCACACAGTGTCCCTGGAAGTGAAAAAAAACTCACCAAATCAACCACAGAGAAGAGAGCAGAGGGAGGCCATGCACTTAGATCCTGTGCTGCTGCCTTCTCACAACTCGCCCCTCATTATTGCTATCCCTTATCCCTCATTTGAAAACTTCTGCAAGAAACTTCATTAGACTCATTTTGAGTCACCTGTCGAATCTAGAATTTTTTACAATCTATAATGGTTCTCATAGAAGTCCTGAAGATGTTTTTTAAATGTACTGATCATATTTATAATTTAAAAACTAATAAAGTGAGAAAGTTTTGCAGATTACACTGACAGAGAGTTTAGGTCAGAACCTCACAGCCCACATTCTACTTATACAGTTAAATGCCTTTGCAGACATAGTTATTTCTGTATTAGTATAAATAAGATCTAATTAACATTAGATTGTGTTACCTAATAATTTATTTCTGTAATTAATGCTATAAATATTTTTCCAAATCAGTTTCCTGATTGTAAATGTTTATATTTTTCCAGGATATTTTTTTTCAATCTAGCTAGAACTTTTTTATGTGCTTAACAAAATGCTGTATGCTATTGTTTATGGATTTCCCCTAGATTACACATGTATTTCATTAAGTATATGTGGATCATAATTCTGAAAGGGAAGTCCAAAAATTTGCTTTGAGTAACCATATCAACATCACAACAATCTATTAGGGGCCATCTGCTCAAAATGAACCAGCATATGGGTACCTAAAGAAATGTTCAGTGTTATTGTTCAGTCTTATAGAGGAGGAAAGAAGACAGTGATTTGTAATTTGCTTAAGTTTGGGATTTCTTTTTTTCATTATGAATATTTACCACTGGATCAAGTAGTCTGTATTACTTACAGTGGAACCTAAATTATTCAGGTGTAGCTTCATGAGTTATTAATACAGAGATATAGTACTTCCTAAAGTGATGTAAGTAGAAAGCAAATTATTTTATTACTCCTTTTCCCCAGATATGTACAACTATAAATTTTAAGTCCAAAGCTTCAAAAAGTACTCAGTGTGATACTAGAATCCATATTTAGATGTAAAATAAGCACCCTGTTTTTCATAGGAGCTGATCAGCCAAAATGCCAGCAGCCAAGGAACAATAGGAATCATATTTCCAAAATTTACATTCATATAAATATGGATTGGGGAGCTAAATCTCAAGCTCCTGTCACAGAAAAAAAGTAGAGCTAATGAACTGTATATCTGGGATAAAAATCTGCTTTAGAAGTAATTTATGTATGTAAATTTCTGCACAGTACAGTTTGATAAGGCTGAACCTCAATAGCAGCAAAGACAATGCAACCTGTGTGTGAAACCTAACTGCTCATAAACAGTGCTACAATCATAATTTCTGTGTATTATGAGACTAATGGATGACAGAGAAATAGAGAACATGTTACTATATGCTATGAGGCAATTTATTCCTGAATAGCTTGAAATTGGATTGTAAATGCAATCAAGTGCATTGGTGTCCCCAGCTACTTGGTAATGATTTAGTGTGCCTTTCTACAGAATCATTCATTAAAGAAAATATTAAGGTCTAGGTATTTCCTGTTATCGCAAACAAAACCAGAATATTTATTCCAGATCATTCAAATTCTTTGTATACTTTCTCCTGAAGATTAGGATCCCTTTTAGCACTTTAGATGAAAATACACATCGCTGGTAGAAACTCCTATATGCTTATGGCCTATGAAATCTTGAGCTCAGCAGATGCATTTCTCCAAAAGGTGAGTATGGCTTATTTTGTTGATGGGACACTGGAGGAAGCTGATCTTACTTGACATAGAGAAGAGTGCAGGAGTTAACCCAATGCTGATATCCATAGTCTAGCTCTGAAGAGAAAGACTTGG
>VZTY01014406.1:29641-48029 GCA_013400935.1 Turnix velox | reverse complement strand
GCATTGAGCAACCTGGTGTGGTGGGAGGTGTCCCTGCCCATGGCAGTGGGGTTGAAACTAGATGATCTTGAAGGTCCCTTCCAACCCAAACCATTCTATGATTCTATATACACCTCCACTTGGCCTATGATGTTGCCCACAAGGACTTGGGGATGTCTCTTTCCATTCAGCTCCCCCAAGACCACCCCATGCTGTAGCAAACCTTTCTACTGCTCTCTCTCCAAAGTTCACTCTGCCCAAGAGGTGAATTGTAGTGGTACCTCAAGTAAGATCAGGTACTGGCAGGACCTCACCCCAGCTGTAGACTGGATCCATCTTTCCTTAGCCCAAATAACTCATCCTTCCTCCTAGAGGCTTTGTCACAGGACTGCAGACCATGCTGCTTCCTCAGGGCTTGTAGGCAGGTAGAAGCTGATTGAACTTCACAAGCTGTGACAACCAGCACAGAAACACGAACACTTCTTTGACCTTCAACGCTGGCATGAAACCTTACACGGGCACAAATTTATCTTAAAGCCAGGAGCAGGTTTAATAGAGCAGGAGAAGATCATTTTCAACATTTCCATCTCAATTATAGTCAAAAACCTCAGCTTCTGAGGCTGTGCCTGGGCTGCCTGCTCTCCCAGCCTCGAGACTATCAGCAGAATCAGCAGAAATAGCACAACTGGGCAAGTTGGTGGTGATTTATCAACACTGAAGTAATTCATACTGACACAGAGGCACTGAGGAGGAAGCTCAGGGTCCACCAGGTTCCCCCAAAGACCCAAGAGTTATATGATTCCAAAGCAGCAGGCTTGGGATCTGACTCCTTAGCAAAAAACATACTTTTTTTTTAAACTCAAGACCACTTCCAAACTGCAGAAAGAAGCAGCTCTGATACAAAGAAATGCTATTTTAACTGTTGGTCCACCCTACTGCTAAAATAGCCCCTCTTTGAATTGTCTTCTTCTGCCTCATTAAAGAAGGAGTAGCATTCAGGGTCCCAAAATTTTAAGACTAAAACTTTTGTGTTGAAAAAAATACCTCTCGAAGCTGAGCACAGCCATGAAGACAAATCAAAGTCTTGTGTAGGCCAATACTGTCTGTCCCTTTAAAACCAAAATGCTGGAGTTCATTTGCATTTAGATCTCTTTGGCTCCCTCTTTTCATCTAAAGACAAATCCTCACAAAGGCTGCTTAATTAGACCAAATTAGATTTCCACCTAGTGGCTTGTCATTCATTAGAAAATGCTGTTCTTTTTTTTTTTTTTCTTTTTTTTTTTTTTCCTCCTGTTTTGGTAATTATAGGCTGGTTTCCCAGTGTTCACTTCAGGCTCAAAGTCTGACTTGCATTCATGATTTGGTGGAGATGAGAGGGGAAATTTATTCAGTGGCATCAAGGCTGCCCATTTTACAAGTTGGATAAAGATCATCGCCGGAGTCTTTTTATGTAATGGGATATACTCTTCCTTAAGTCTTTGATGATTAATTGTAATAGCACATCACATGGCAATTTTCAAGACTAAAAGCTAAGTGCAAACACTTTGCACGAGGAGATACAGTTAGCAGGTGGCTTTCCTTAGCTGGGAGTTCCTGTGGTGGGGACCTGAGCACATAGAGCCCTTAATTATTGACATTACAGCCCTGGCCAGGAGCAGAGATGTTGGTGGATGGGGTTGTGGAGGTAAAACCTGGGGTGAAAACCACAGAATCACACAATATCAAGGATTTGAAGGGATCTCAAGAGATGATATAGTCCAATCCCCCTGCTGGAGCAGGAACACCTAGACCAGGTCACACAGGAAGACAACTAGCTGGGGTTTGAATGTCTCCAGAGGAGACCCCACACCCTCCCTGGGCAGCCTGTGCCACTATTCTGTCACCCTCACTGTGAAAAAGTTTTTAATTATATTTTTTTGGAACCTCCAGTGATGCAGCTTGCACTCATTGCCCCTTGTCCTATCATTGGAGATCACTGAGAAGAGCCTGGCTCCATCCTCCTTTCCATATTTATAGATATGAATGAGGTCACCCCTCAGTGTCCTCTTCTCCAAGCTAAAGAAACCCAGCTCCCTCAGCCTTTCCTCATAAGGAATTTATCTAACTGCTGTATCTAACCCAGAGAGGGGTCCATTTCCCACCATCTTCACACTTCTTGGCCAGAATTACGTAAGATGTAGCTTCTAGAGGGGAATTTCTATCAAATGGAGCTGATGCTCAAAGGCTTTCTAGCTGATGAGGCTACAGCTCCCAGTGCAGGTCAGTGAGCAGCAGAGGTTAGTGCAGAATGTGTGTGTAGACATGTCTACTTACAACAGTCTCCAACGTATCTGTAGTATTTGTAGGAAAAAGGGTTAAACAGGGGGATTGGAACTTGATGATCTTTAAGATCCTTTCCAACCCAAACTATTCTATGATTCTATGAAACTGTAACATCTTCAAGCTTTAGCATTAGCAATTCTGAGGGCAGCAGGTTGCTCAGCCATCCCTCATTTCTCTATAAATCACTCACTCTGCTGAACACACTAATAATTTGGTCTATCACTAAGCAGGACATTCTACTCTCTCTCTAGTTTAAACTCCTTTGGTGTCCTGCATGGGCACATCAATCCCCTGCCTCAGTTTCCCCCCTCTCCCAGCAGGATTAACACTCAGTGGTGCATTTTGAAGCCTTAATAAACCAGGGGCCAGATTTCATGGTCCTTCATCAAGCAGAAAAAAAAAAAATCCTTTGATTTTGACCTTTAATGTTTATTAAAAGCTTCAAAGATAACTGCCAACTTATTAATAATAATCTTCCTGGAAGTGGAAGTTACAAGCAGGCAGTCCAGCAGGCAGGATTCCTTCTGCATCAACAAATCCACATTTTTCAGGTGTGTTTTTCTCAATTTTTTTTTCCCTCTTCCCCAAAAGATTTTTGGTGGTTTTCCCCCCTTTCAAAAGAAAAAATCTGATCAAATTTGCCTTCCACAAAACACCAAACATTCCCCTTTCTCATCTACCTAAACCTGATGTTGAGTTAGTGGCCCCCAGAGGCTTCCAGTAGCTGAGTTCTGATGTATCCCTGCACTTTGTAGCTCACTGCCTTCTTAGAGTGTAATCAAACATCAAGCTAAGTAGCAAATAAATCTCCCGATCTCATAAGCTGCACAGCAAGATCATGTAAATGCAAATGAAGGGCTTGATTTCAAGCTGTCGCTAGAGGGGAGGGGGGGAAGGAAGGAAGGAGGGGAAAAATGCTGGGTCTTGTCACTGCAATCACTTCACTCTGCAAGTGCAGTAAATCTGCAATAATAATAGTAATGGCAGCGTGACGGGAGGCTTTACTGTACAAGGGGGTGTAATGAAAAGGGAAACAGAAGGTAGGGAAGGAGGTAGGATCTGACGAGCTGAAAAAAATGCAGCAGCGTGGGGTTTGCAGGCATCCAAATTGCTGGGATGTCCTTTCAGGGATGGGGCAGCCCAAGTCAGAGCAGAGGGAGTTCAATTTTTTGCCCAGCATCCCCCCCTCTCCCTCCCAGTGCTGCCTAAAATGCAGAGATTAAAAAAAAAAAAAATTAAAAAAAAAAACAAAACCATGGCTCCATCTCTCAGCCTCCTGCCCCTCTCTCTCTCACAGCCTGTCGTCTCAGAAAATTGATGCAATGTGTGAGGATGGGCCATAAATACCAGGGGATGACAGATAAATAAGTCTTGGCAACAAAAGCTGGAATCCTTAAAGGTTTTGGCTCTCCTTATACATTTGCAACATGCTCGACTTGTACAGACAGACCCATTTCTGAATCTTTCATCTTTCTGGAGAAATTAAAAACCATCCTGGATGCATTCCTGGGTGATCTAGGTGCTCCTGCTTTGGCAGGGGGATTGGACTAGATGATCTCTTGAGGTTCCTTTAAATCCCTGACATTCTGTGATAGATTTCTCAGTACCATTGGATGCTCAAAAATCTGGGGCTCAAACCCAGGAGTGCACAAACCAAAAACTATGTGGGAAAGGCTGAGGAGCACAATACTTCAAATACCACTTGCTCTTCAGACAATCAGGATAACCCAGAGGTTCACAGGAGGCGGCAGAAGGAATGTAGCCATGTCACACACAGGTTGTATCAGGTAGCTGAGATGATTTCAGCAAGGATCTGTAGCCTCACATAGGGCAAGGAGCCCAAAGGGGGTTTTGAGCCTATCAAGGGATACCACCAAACATCCCAAATCACTGCACTGTGACCAGTCCAAGCCTGGCCACCTCCCAACCCAGTTCATACGCCCCACAAAAATTGTGTCCAAGGGGAAAGATAACATTACCCAAGTCTTTAAAGACAGTTTGAGAGTGCAAACAAAGCCTCAGCACACACCTCTTGCTTCCCTGGGAGGAGGTGGTGATAGAATCATAGAATAGTTTGGGTTGGAAGGGACCTTAAAGATCATCGAGTTCCAACCCCCCTGCCATAGGCAGGGACACCTCCCACTAGATCAGGCTGCTCAGTTGATCCTGTGATCTCCACAGGATGCTCTGGGAATGCTTTAGGAAAAAGTCTGGAGGTGTCTTTGCTAAAGAGGCCGGATGGAGGGTGTTTAAGATGCTGGATTTCCCCTCACTGAGGTCGTAAAGGGAGGAAAACTTGCAGAAGGTACCCAGAGAAAATTAGGAGTGCCTGGGATGCAGAGAGAGACAGTTTTAATTAGAGCCAAGAGGTGGGAAATAAGGCAGAGAAATGACATCTTAATGAGGTTTAATGAAGTTGTCTGCTGATGGGCACAGCTGTCAGACAGATCTGTATTCCAGCCAAGCAGCTTTTTGTGACAGGCTAAACCTCAACTCAGGAAAAGGAGCTGGAAAAAAAAAGGGACCTTCCACATCAACTTCAGCTCACTCTCCCCCACAGCTCTACAGCACAGCACACCTCCAGTGCCCCAGGACAAACAAATGAAACCAGAACATGAATTTGCAACAGCATTTTGCTAATTTATGAATGAAAAAAGGCTGTAATATTAGATTATACCAAGCAAGATTAATCCCTGCTATCTCCTTCCTTCCCTTCCTTTGCTTTTGTGGGCAAGAGATGTTGGCAGGTAATATCTGAGCCAAATTATTTTCTTCAGGCACAATTTCTCTCCATGTTAAACAGATTGGATGAGATTTGTTGTGTTTTTTTTTTTTTAATTAATTATCCAGCACCTTCAGCTTTATTTATTCAGTGCAAAGTGACTGTAAAATGCCAACTGATCATAAAAAGCAGCAACACAATATTATTTGGTGATGGAGTAAATACTTGACTGTGGTAGCTTCAGGTGTTCCACAAAAGGGAATCTTTGAACCCTGGAATTTCTTCATCCAACGATCTGGAAGCAGCTTTGCCACAGGTTACAAACCTCTCCTTTTCCATAGTTTCTCAGCAAATTTCTTCCCTTTGCCACACTTGTGCCATCTTGACCCCACTTGACTGATGCAATATCAGAACATGATCCCTGAAAAACTGCTTTTCTTGGACATCTGAGGAATGTTGCACCATTTCCCTTGTATAGAAGTGACAACCCATCTAAAAATAGCTGGTGCACAAATGCCTGTAAATACATGAGAAATAGATCAGAAATAAAAGCTAATTTATCATCCTTGGCACCAGTTGATACACTTTGTGTGAGCTCCCTGACACACACACACACATGGTTTAACACTGCCCTGTGATATTTCAGTTGCAGTAGGACTAGAAACCTACTCAATCCCATAGTGCTGGGCACATCTGCAAGGGACAGTCCCTTCCCTCTGCCACAGATCCACAGGAGACAGCAGAAGGAATGCAGCCATGTCACACACAGGTTGTACCAGGTAGCTGAGATGATTTCAACAAGGATCTGTAGCCTCACACAGGGCAAGGAGCCCAATGGGGGTTTTGAGCCTATCAAAGGATCCCAGCAAGTCCAGAAAACTCATTTTCTGGTGAACTTGTGCTCCTGAGAGCCACAGAAACATCACAGCTGCTTTACAGCACAAGTGCATGGATTTAGCAGGTCTAAGATGAAGCATTTCCCTCCCAGATCTGGGAAGCCAAACCCTGGATTTTTCAGAAAGCAGCACTGTAAGGGCTTGCAGATCCCATGATCCCAGATATCAGATTGGAAGTGATGCCACTTGCTAAGATCTGCAAAGGAACTGGCCTCAACCTGCCATAGTGGCAAGTTGGAGGTGGCTCATTTTCAGCCTCACCTTATTCACTTGGAGCCTAAAGGAATGGGTGCACTTGATTCATCCTTTCCTGATCCAGAGTGTTCAGTCATTCCAATACCAGTGTTCAGTGAGAAGCCCTAGAGCAGGATTTCAGTGCTTCCACCCTCTCAGCAAGACCTGTCAAACTTTTCCAAAATCCTTCCCATGGAAGATCATAGAATGGTTTGGGTTGGAAGGGACCTGAAAGATCATCTAGTTCCAATCCTCCTGCCATGGGCAAGGAGACCTCCCACTAGACCAGGTTGCTCAATGCCTCATCCAGCCTGGCTTTAAACACCTCCAGAGAGGGGACATCCAAAACCTGACCCAAAATAACCTGTCCCAAAGCACCCACTACACCTGATTGACCCTACTCCAGTTTCTCCCAGCAGGAATGCACAGACCAAAGGCTGCCAGCCTCTCACCCCTTCCCTCCTCCTCCACCATCTCCCTTTCAAGCAGCAATAAGGTTTCAAGACACACACATCCTGCAGTGACTTCACCATGGAGATGGGAGAGAAGGGACAAAGGGGTGAGGAGAGGTCAGTTAATCCCACAGACACCACCAGGCTGGGACACACATGGGCTGGGGAAGAGTTCATTAAAAAACTAAATAAAAATGAGTTTATTGAGCTCTCTTTTCTGTACTATGAACCCCAGGCTCTCCTCCCCTTTATCCTCCCCCTGCAACATGCCTTGTGTCTTCATTATTCCCAGGCAGGAGCAGTGACATGATTGTGCTAGAGGAGGTTTGTGCCAGTTTTATGAAAGGGTTCTTAGCTTGGAAATAGAAGAAAAATAAGACTAGATGCAAGAATCTTTCCAGCAGACAGCAGGGATGGGTATTCCAGCCAAAGGAGAAGTTAACCAAAGCCTTCAAGTCCATATATTGAGTCAGGATCTCTATTTCTAGCAAGGTCAGATCACTTTATACCTCAGATATAAACACTTGTGAAATGAAGCATCTCTAAGCCTTCAGCTCTGGTGAAGCTCAATGTCTGTGAGTTCTTTCTCACCATTACTTGTGTGCAGATAGTGATATTCTAACCTGTGCCATGTAGATCTAGAGCCACACCTCATTATTTGTGCCACATCCTACTATAAATTTTTCTTTTCAGGGGCTTTTAACATACCAGAAAAGGTCCTTACCCTTCTTTTTTTCCTCTTTTGCAGCCAGAGCTGGGGAAGCCCCGGAGGAACTGCTACCCACTGCCAGGCTTTGACTTTGCATATGGACTGTACATTGAGAGGACAGATGGAGGAGTCCCTGAAGGTATAGCTACACCACTAATATATAGATTTGCAACAAATTCTTAATGCTAATAGGGTCTTCTCTTCTCCTTCCCAGTGCTCTTCAAAACTTTTCCATCTAGCTGGAGGTGAAGTGCTCAAACACTCATCCTCTTTCATTAATTTCAANTTTTCCATCTAGCTGGAGGTGAAGAGCTAGCATTAGCTTGCTTTTAGCTGCAAATGCCCCATCCTCTTTCATTAATCTCACATAAATTTGTTAGTGACTAGTCAAGTTTATCATATTGGCAAGTTTTATAGGATCACACAGAACCAGGCAGCAGGGAGCATGGTGTCTGCAAAGGGGAATGCATGTGGCTACTCTCAGAACTTTGGTAGAGATCCTACTTGGTGCTCACAGGAATGATTTCCCTTCAAAATCAGACTTGCTAAACAAGCTGGGGTGGAGGGTGAGAAGACCAGATTCAGATGGGAGATGTGCCCATAAGAAATGAAGTAGGGTAGGATGCAAAGTCCACCCCACAGCAAAACCATGCTAAAACACATGCAAGCCTTGTGCCAGGGTCCTAAACATCAGCCTGCCCACCCAACTAGGAGTTATCCAAGATACCTGCTCTTTTTGCCTCTCACATATTTCCTTCCTTCTCCAGCAATAGGCCACTGGAACACTGTAAAGCCCAGGGTTACTTCAGCTCAGAAAATGCCTCGAGACTTCATCACCATGACCCGTGGAGCTCTGAAGGATGGTTGTACCACAGCCCGGGAGTTTAATTGGTACTACAAAACCAAGGACATTCGGCGCAAACAACTCGCATACACCTTCAACACAAGTCCTCCTAAAGTACCTGCAGACTTCACTTATGGCATCAAATCACGGTAAGGGGGAGGGCTTGGGGCTCTTCTCAATGTGAGATTATTCCCCTTCTTTGCATCATGGAATGGTTTGGGTTGGAAGGGACCTTCAAGATCATCTAGTTCCAACCCCCCTGCCAAGGGCAGGGACACCTCCCACTACACCAGGTTGCTCAATGCCTCATCCAGCCTGGCCTTAAACACCTCCAGGGATTGAGGGGGCATCCAAAACCTCTCTGGACAACCTCTTCCAGTGTCTCACCACCCTCACTGTAAAGAACTTTCTTATATCTAGCCTAATATCATCCCCATATCTCCATTAGCAGATGCCAAAACAGAAGTCTCTTGAACCTGGACACTCTCCATCTGAGTGACAGCATCACTTACATGTCCGATTGCACCTCTGTGTCAGATAACAAACAACTTAAATCTAATCTACATGCCACAGCATAGCCCTAGTGCACCTCTGCAACCTCTTAAAAACAGTGACAAACCTTTAACTTAAAGGAACATGAAGAGTTGTAAACAAGAAAAAAAAAGGCTTCCCATTCTGGTTCTCTTGAGGAATTGAGAGTGAAAGTATCTCTAGCTGTTTGCACTCTGGTTAAGGATCAGTTCAAGTTCTTCATCCTATTATCTCTCATTTATTAGTTCATCTCCCAGCATTGGTCACAAACTGGTAGTAGAGCAGGATGAAGGCAAAGAAGCTTTTCACTACTCTCTTCTGCTTTCTTGAACTCCCTCCCAAGAGCTAGAGGGGAGATGGTACCTACTGCTTCCCCAGAAACCCCACTAAAAGGGCATCAGCTTACCCTGTCATCCTTTAAAATCCAACAGGATGTTTCAGGCTTCACACTGAATTAAATCTTTTGTATTGCAGCATCTTCCAAAAGATTTTTATAAAACATCTAGTATGTGTGAGGTTCAAATAGGTGCAGAGTTTAGAAATCACCCATTTAACATCCCCTTCAGAGTCAGCTTCCAACTGCCTGCTGTGCTGATTTCTCATGCAACTGAGAACATGCCAGGGGGGAACCATCAGCTCCTTGCCCAGACTGACTTCTAGGTCATTTTACTGTCCATCTTCCATGAGATGAGGATATGGTGATGTGAAAAAGTCACTGCAAGTCAATCACAAGTGCTCAAAGCCTCTGAAAGGGCCTCCAAAACAACTCTGCTGCTGCTGCTGTTGGATCACAGAGGATTTTCCTGCTCTATGCAGGTCTGGATCAGACATTAGGTTCCATTTTTAAGAGCTGGGTAATAACCACTGCCAGAAAAACAACAGCCACAAATTCTAGAGGAAGGACATGATGAAGTGCAGCGTGTATTTCACATGATAGTAAATGGGCTTTGCATATGCAAATTGAATGGATTTTAAAATGGTATTTAATGACAATTTTCGTAGCAGACATTAACATTAATTGCATCAAAATGAAAATGTAGCATTAGCTTGCTGTTAGCTGCAAATGCCCCAGCTATAAAGCTTTATCTTTATCAGTACCAGCCCTCACCGATGTGACAGGGCTGCTCTGCAAATTGCAGGCAAAAGGGCTTTTATGCTGCAAAAGTATCCCCCAATGTAGCCAAAAATCAACATCCATTTTGCTTTATTTCTTCATAAACGGAGGTTAAGTGGCTGCCTCTAAGAAGCCTAGGCACGTTCTCCAAAGTTTTAAGGAGAATCTGCAGACCCCACAAAGCAGAAGGAGTGGGAAAAGGCTTTTAATTTAAAGTTATTATTGTACAACTCGTCCTGTTCCTTAATAGCTACCTTTTTATGCAGACTGATTGTGTTTATCCCTTTACTTTTAAAAGCATGTTATAGTCAAAATCAAATTACTGGGATTACCAAGGAGTTGTTACAGCAATTTTGGTAAAAGGGGGGAATTTAACACACTTTTCTAAGACTGGCAAGTTAAGGATAGCAGCTTTGGATGAGCAACCACAGGCCAAGCCAATCCCAAGTCACAGCTCACCAGGTTCAACAAGACCTGCCCTGTTAAAAGTCACTTGGTTGTAATTTTTTAATTAGTTTAATGTGCTTTTAGACTCTGGACAACCATGTTCTTAGTGCTACTAATTAGTAAAACACTCATAATTTAGATACATTGAATCATAGAAAGGTTTGGTTTGGAAGGAACCTTAAAGATCATTTAGTTCCAACCCCTTCCATGGGCAGGGACACCTCGCACTACACCAGGTTGCTCAATGCCTCATTCAGCCTGGCCTTAAACACCTCCAGGGATTGAAGGGAGCTTCCATAAACCCTCTGGGCAACCTCTTCCAGTGTCTCACCACCATCACAGGAAGGAATTTCTTTCTTCTCTCCAGCCTAATTCTCCCCTCTTCCAATTTGCATCCATTACTCCTAGTCCTGCCATCCTGGCCCCTATTCAAAAATCCTACCCCAACCTTTCTGTAGCTCCCTTCAGGTATTGAGAAGCTACTATGAGGTTCCCCCTTTGAGCCTTCTCCAGGCTGAACAACCCCAACTCCTTCAGCCTGTCCTCATAAGGGAGGTGCTCCAGCCAAGAATCATAGAATCATTATTAGTTTGCATTGGAAGGGATCTTAAATATCATCTAGTTCCAACTCCCCTGCCATGGGCAGGGACACCTCTTTTTCCATGACTCCAAGCATTGGCCTGCCTTTAGAAATGTCCACTTTGCTAAACACCTTGGGTGCAGTGAAGTTTTTGAACAAGAAGAGACCCAGTATGTCCCTCCTTAGCCCAAGACAGAGCACAGGCAGTGCAGCTGAGAAGCCCAGAGAGCAAGGCTGCCTTCCCAAGGCACTGGAAATTGCTGCAGCCACTCTCTCTGATGATGGCAAAGCTCAAATGGCCAATGCAAGTCCTGCCAGTCTGCACCCACAGCCATGTCCCAGTTTCCAAGTTCTTTCAATCTTTTCCAAGATTGAAACATTCAGCAACTCTGAAACTGTAATAATTACAGCACAAAAAGATACAGAAAAATCCATCACAGAAGGGTATCTTTAGCTACAGATGAACAACCAAAGCAGAAAGGCTAAGTTGCACAGTTATCTTGCTGACAGGGCTGGAATACCAGTGGTTTGTTTTGTTGGAGTTTTTTTTCTGAACAGGAGACTACTAAAGCACAACCTCTGTGATGAAGACACTTCTGACTTAGTCATCCTGGGCATAGGTATTGATAATTGCTGGCTAATATGCTTGGCTGCACTATTTTAAAATTACAGTTTCAAAATTATGATGGCAGACTGTGATTTTCCCGAGTTAACAGTAATATTGCTCAGTACTGGCACCCATACTTCTAGATATAGGAAAAGAATAGATTATAAGGTCATCTGCATTCTGCTTCAACAAATTGACCTTCTACAACCTCTTTGCAACTCCCTCCCTTTGCACAACTGGGGCTGCAGCTAGAGCCAGCACAGAGCCTGGTGGCCAGTTGTCCCCACGGGAGCCACAGCACATGGTGTTATAAACCCAAGCAGCTCAGGAACTGCCAGAGAAATATGGTTGTGGTCTTGTTGATGTTGGTGGATAACTTGCAAAGGGCTTCCTAAGCCCTAACAGCACATCTCCAACCCCTTCTCAGGCCCTGGGCTGCACTGCTGAAGGTTTCTCTCTCCCCTAAAGACACCAAGGTCAGGAGTTCTCCCCAGGCTGAGGAGTACAAGCTCTCCTGGATCATCCCAAATAGGAGTGAGCACAAATGCTGTGGTTGCTATTAGTGCCTTATTAATCATGCCCTGCCCCTGCTGTTTCCCCCCCCCAGCACAACAGATCGTTTATGCCTCTTGCTTTCTGCTCACGGTGTGTGCTGCATGGAGCATTTCACAAGGCAGCAGCAGACCCTGGAGTGAGCTTTCTGAAGCTTTGAGGCCTCTTCCCTTCCCTGGGATATTTACCTTCAAAGGTCACTCGTACTCCTCTCTCAATTCCCCCTGGGCACCTCGCAGGGGAGAGAGAAGCAGCTCTGCTTTTTTGCTGATTCGCCCCACCCCTCCCTCCTTGTCTCCCCCTCCCTTTTCCCACAGAAGGGGTTTGCTGCGAATCATGTGGCCAGAGTCATAAAAAGGACATTTTTCATCTCTCCTTTTTCCTCCTCTCGCTCCCTTCTCTCCCTCACTAACAGACAGAGATTTATTCTCTCCCTGATGCCTCTGGCATTCGGAGCTGGGAGGGGTCAGGGGAGGCACTGATGGGACGATAATAGATAATGCAGCAATTCCCTGGGGTCTTGTCCAGCTCTGTAGATGATCCATCAGCAGGCACTGCTCGTGCCAAGGTCAGCAGTAACGAGGATGTGGTGGGGTCCCAGCCTTGCCCCGTGGGGCATCCTCCACTCAGGCTCCCCCCAATTCATGCTCCAGCTTCTGATCTCTACAAGAGCTGCCTTGTACAAGCCACAGTTTGCAAGAGAGCAGGAGAACTCTGAGCACAGGCAGCAGGGCAGTGACCATGTTACATGTGTGTATGCTCAACTTCACTGCACAAGCCCTCAGCCCCAACACAAACAGGTCTTTCAAAGAAAAAGCCCATCATTGACAATACCTCCTCCTCCAGGAGCTAAACCCATCCATCCCACCTGCTTTACAACGCTGTAAAANTGAAATATAGAATCATAGAATAGTTTGGGTTGGACGGGACCTTAAAGATCATCTAGTTCCAACCCTCCTGCCATGGGCAGGGACACCTCCCACTACACCAGGTTGCTCATCCAGCCTGGCCTTAAATACCTCCCAGAGAGAGCCTTTGAAGACCTACAGGGCCTTGTGTTGATACACCTTTTGGTTCAATAAGCTTCTGGAAACCCTAATAGCGCACTGAGCAACCTGGTCTAGTGGGAGGTGTCCCTGCCTATGGAAGGGGTTGGAACTAGATGATCTTTAAGATTCCCTTCCAACACAAACTATTCTATTCTATGATTCTATGTCCAGACCCACATTTATCAGCCTTTTATGATTGAAGCTCACTGTGCAGTGAAATTATCAGACTTAAAGTGATCATTTTTAGGAATTAGAAGCCAGCACAAAGATATGGGTGTTGTCTACAGCTAAGTTTTTAGATTATGTTGATTTGCACAAGGTCACACAGGAGTTTGAAACCAAAACACATCATCTCACAGTTGATATCCCAAGGATCTAAAAGTGCTGAGTGCTTCCTCAGCACAAACACCCAGCCCAGCACTCACAGGGACTGCTTTAAAGAAAAGCTTTTATTTGCCTCTTAATAGTACAGGTGTCCTAATTCTGCACACTTTGTCCCAGAATATTTTCCTGGACACAAGGCCCTCCACTGATTGCCATTCTCTGCCATCCTACACCTCCTTCAAACCCTGCACGGCCATAACCCTGCCTCTGACGTGCTGCCATCCACTTGGCAGTTGGCCTGTAGGTTGGGCTGACCTTGGGTGTGCTGGCAGGATTTCCCTGGCACTCTGTCATCCCCACATTTCCTGCCGGGTCCCCCCTACTGTCTACCTTCACTTCAACTGTCCCTTTCCCAAATTTTACATCCCCTTTTCCTTCTAACTCCTCCTGTCATTTCACCTCCTGTTCTCTAAAACTGCTCTTAATCCTTTGGCAGCTGCTTTCACCGTGTTCCAACAGCAAATTCATCTCTCTAAACCATTTGGTCACCCAAATTTCACTTCATAAAACTGGCCAAGGGCATCAGTTATCCACTACCTCCTTTTTCTATCATCTACAGTCATCCTAATGCTCTGTTAACCATTGTCTGGTTGGCCTTTAGCAGCTCAGCTGTTACCTTGGCTGTCCCTGCAGCTTCTTGGCTCTACTGACTGCTCTGTCCTTAGCTTTCACCTTCCCTGGGATGAAGGTTTCGAAGCTCCTGCTTTCCAAATGGTTTTTCCACCCAAAATGCCCATGAAGGTTGCACACAGCCAGAACAAAACCCAAAAAGTGCTTCCAGCATCTCTTTGGCACAAGAAACACACTGATAAGTTTATCTTTAAGACACCCAAGGACCATTTCAAGCCACTCATATCCTGCTCTGGAAAATAGAAAGCTGTTCTATCTATAAGACCAGCTGCAAATATCACTAGAAGCCAAACAAATAAGAATGGAAAGCTACAAAAATCCAAATGATTGGGGCAAACAAAAGTTTCATTAAGAAAAAAAATATATCTGAGCACTGACAAAACAAATTATGAAAATGTAACGTGGTGACTGAAAACCCCCTGTCAGGCTGAAGGTGTCAGGAAAATGCAACCAAGTTTAAAAAATATATATATAATATATAGGACTCTCATCAGTTCAGATAATTGCATATCCCATCCTGCTCCACAGTGAAAGGCACTTTGTGTCTCTGCCACACTGCTAAGATAAGAATTTCTATTTCAAGGATAATTTTCCTCTACTGGAGATGTTCCAGGCAGGGATGTGCTCACATCACTGTGTGTACATGAGCTGCTGCACAGCTCCCAGCCATAACCATCCAGATTGAGCTCAGACAGCTGCAGCATCTGGTCAGGTAAAGACCCCCTCACCCCCTCACAAAGTCCTGAGTGCATCATAAAGATGCTGGGTTTCCTTCTGACTCTTTATTCCCCACAGTTGTAACAGTTTCTGACTACTTCAAGGCCCCTGGATTAAGAGAAAATAAACAGCCAAGTCATGGTCTGGCATAATCTTCAGACACACATCAGCCACAGAGCTGAGAAGAAAAAAAAAAGATCTAAAGAACAGAGATTTAGACCCCTTATTATCAATTGCATTACTCTGAATAGGAAAGTAATTTACTCTCTCACAGAGGCTGTCTCTTGTCTGTGGATTTATCTCCAGTGATTACATCTGGCTGAAAAAATTTCTCCTCAAACTTTTGCCACCTAAAACTACTTCTTGCTACAAGTGGGCTTTTTCCCTTTGCAAACTTCTGCAATGTTGGGGAAGGAAGGGAAATAACCACAGAATCCTTTTTTTTTTTGTGAAAGCAAAGCTTTTCAGCCCTCATTGACATCTTTTTCCTTGCAAATGAAGTAATGTTCCCACCCAGCTGGAGAGATTCAAGCATAGGCTGGAGGTCAAGGGGAAGACCTTGCTCTTTGATTTGTTTTGCTCAGCATTGTGGGGTCTTTTTTTTTTCTTGTTGTTTGACTCATCAGGATGCTTTGAATTCGTTGGTGAGCACTGTTCACTCTCAGCCATGGCTTGAGACCTCCAGGCAGAATTGCTCTGCCCCTTAATCATCTCCCACTTGAGTTTCTCAGAAGGTAACACTCGCTAGAAAAAGAATCTAAATAATCTTCAATTAATTTAGCCAAAGGGTAGCTCCAACCCCCAAAAAATCAATGCTAATGCACAAATATCAGCTTGTAAAGCCAGGTATTTAATGGGTAAGATCTGGCTTGGCATCTCCACTACAAGAACATGTCTCCATGTGTCTCCACTCTAAGTTCTGGGCCTGGGAGGGAATAGTAAAGCAAATTGGTGCTCTTGTAACCATGTGTACTCCTAAGTACAGCTATGAGCATCTGATAAATCTTTTAAAGTGTGTGTTTACAATGGATTTTATTCTTTTTACTGTTCTGTACATACGAGCCCTCTGAGCAAAATAACCCATCCTCTGACACTTAGGAGAAGCCACTGCCTCATTGGCTGCCCACGGTGAGATAATTTATATTGTTATTTCCTCATCCAAATTACAAGGATTGTAAAGAAGCTTCAGGCTTTCAGAGTAATCAATGCCCCAACAGCACAGATCCTGCAGCTGCCACAAGGGTGAAAGACCCACTATTTCAACTGAGAGATGTTTGGTTTTTTTTTTTCCCAGCCCAAAGACTGCAAAAAGAATTGGTCCCCGAGTGTTTTCCACCCATTTTTCTCTTGTTATTTTCTTCAGTGGTTAATGGAAAGCGAGGACAAGTGGAGATCATTTAAAAATGATCTTTCAGGTCCCTTCATGGGTTTATTGCCAGGACCTATTTAGAGGAGCATAAAAAAGCTGTAAGGAGCCTATAACTTTTACCATGTAGCCCACAAGCTTCTTAGGAAAATGAAGAGCCTTTATATTCACACCCTGCTTGTTTTTCCATCCCTCCTCCTCCTCACAAAGCCACCACACAGATGTGTGTGTGTGTGCAGGGACCACTAATTGAATTCCCTCCCTTGAAAGCCTTAACAAATTGTAAGTGACCTTTTATACAAATTTCAAAGTCAAGAATTCGCCCCTAACTGCACATCCCTCTCCTGCCATTCACCCTCCTTATGCTAAAAAAAAAACCAAACAAACCTACAAACAATTAAAAGAAATAACCAAGAGCCCAGTGGCCCTCTTTCCTAATTAGCTGCAGGAGGAGATGCTTGGGAGTGTGGTTAAGTGCTTCAATTACCTCGGACCTCCTCGCTGCCCTTGTTAGAAGAGACAGGTCCACTGGCCAAAGGGGAACAATTAAGGGAAGGCAGAGCCAGGCAGTTTGCAGGGGGATGCAGGGGCTGTGCAGCTCTCACACAAGGGCCAGAGCTGTAATCATGCCCCAGGTTCCTGCTGGGCTACACGGAGACAAATTAATGGGAGATAGATTGCCAGCTCCAGCCCATCAGTAACGAGAGAGGAAAGGAGACAATATAGCAGTACAAGGGAGCTGTAATCTGACTTTTCCTGTGCTATCAGCCCCCTTTCAGGGCAGAGGGGCCACAACACTAATGCCTTACTGCTGCCTGCACTGGACATACCCCAAGGCACCCAGCAGAATCACAAACACAAGTTTGGTTTTTATCTGTTGAAGATAATCTGTGCTGGTTGCACCAGTGTCCTGCACTCCAGAGAGTCATAGAATGGTTTGGGTTGGAAGGGACCTTCAAAATCATCAAGTTCCACCCCCCTGCCATGGGCAGGGACACCTCCCACTACACCAGGTTGCTCGATGCCTCATCCAGCCTGGCCTTAAACACCTCCAGCGATTGAGGGGGCATCCACAACCTCTCTGGGCAACCTCTTCCAGTGTCTCACCACCCTCAAAATGAAGAACTTCTCTCTTACATCCACCCTAGAACTCCCCTCTTCCAATTTGCATCCATTATTCTTAATCCTGCCATCCAGGACCCTATTAAAAAGTCCTACCCCAGCCTTTCTGTGGGCCCCCTTCATCAGCAAGGATTTGGATGGACATGATCTTAAAGATCTTCTCCAACATAAGTTTATTCCATGAATAAACCCTCCTGAAATCTCATTAAACTTTCAATAAAGGGTTAAACTTTCAGGATAAGCTGTGGTGTTGCACCACAGGTTTGGTTTTTTTTAAATAATAATAATTTAATTCTATGATTTATGAGTTGCATCAGCAGCCATGCAGGGACAGATCCTGCTGCCACCAAAATCAGAGCAGAGCTTTGGCACAGCCCAAACAGCTGCTGGGGAATTGATGCTCGTGCACATGTCCTCTGCCCCCCACCAAAGCCCATCCTGACCAGCAGTGGGAAGAGGAACCACCCAGAGAAAAATCCAAGGGCTGAATTTCAAGCTGAAATATTTACAATCCCCCATGCTTTTGAATTATACAAGAAGGCAGCAATCACAACCCAAGTTTTTTTTCCCCCTTTTTACAGCAAAACTTCCCAATCAAATTGATTGCACCTTTTAAGCTCATACAAACCCCTCTCTCCTGAGCAAAACCCTTTGTATCCACTTTTGCCAAGTGCCTTTTTTTTTATTTTTAACTCCCAGTTGGCTCCACAAACCTTTGAAAATAAGTTTGAGGGGAGGCTGACAACCTTGAAACCTCCAGAGCAGCGTGGCATTGACGGGCGGCCGCTCCCCGAGCCCGATATTATAGGGGAGATTTTAATTTCATTTTACAAAATAGCTGTCCCTCCAGTGGAAGGAAGCATCAAGAGCTAAATGAGGAGCCATCCTTGAGCTGAATCACGTTGAACAGACCTCGGCACTGTCATTGATTTTCTGGGAAGAAAAAAAACGCCTCTGGCTACTAAACCAAATTAGTAGTCACTGATGACCAATTATTTTGCCCCACTGTGAACGGGGAGACGTACTAAAATTCCAGTTTGTCAGACCCAAGGCTCTCTTCTCAAACACCTTTCAACAAGCGTGTACCAAAAAGTCCCTCAGATGCTTCTGATGCCTTCCTGGGTTGTTTTT
>VZTY01014406.1:4809-29617 GCA_013400935.1 Turnix velox | reverse complement strand
GTTTTTTTTTTTTTTTTTTTTCCAGCAACTTCTTCTCCGAAGTTTTAATGAGCTGCTGCCAGAAAGGGAGCCCCTCCCCTTGCAACGGAGCACTATTTGGCAGGGTGCAAATCACAGCTGTCAGAATTTATACACACATACACAAAAAAAGTGTCAGCCTAATGTTTGCAAATTATAATTACCATTTCTCTTGCACGTCCCTGGTGCCTTCATTTCAGATAAATCCCAGCTCTGAGGTATCAGCTGCAAAGCTCTGAAGGCTCATATTGAATTGAATAGATTTAACTAGTTTGTAGCTCATTTAAGGCCTACACCGGTTTATTTTAATATTGTTAATACTTTATTATACTTTTTTAACATTGCTTTTCACAGGAAAATAGCCTATTAGGGGGGCTGCAGCCTATTCTCCATGCAATTTCTGGCAGACTCACACACCACACTGTATAACCAAGTTAGCAGGGGCTTGTCATTTCAGCTGAAAATAGGTCTGTACCCTCACTCTTGAAAGCAAATTAGAGAGGGAGTCTATTAAAGAGACAGGAACTGTTTCAAGGATAATAGTTCTCAAAATGTGCACAGATAAATTTTAAAATATTTAGCAAATGTCAACATTAGAAGTGGCTCCCAACTATTTGACTATAAAAGGAAGCAGATGGTTATATTTTCTTTTTTCTTTTTTTTTTCCACAATTATAAATAATTTGTTACATCCTATCAGAACTTCTCTCCTTTTCCTTTCTGTGCTTCTGCCAAAAAACAAGATCTGAGTTGCTCTGAATGAGGTGGATTTTAATCCACAAGGGTTTGCTCTTCCTACAGCACCCATAGCAAAAACCTCCCAGTTCAGAGAACTGGTGTCAGGGCAGGGTGACAAAAAGAAGTGGGACACGAGCCTTAAAGGTGTGCTTAAGGTGACATTTTCCTAAAAGCCAGCTGCAAGTGAGAAGGATGGTCCTACAGCCAAGTGGCCATGACATTGAGGATGAAATTCTCCATCTACCCCAGTGAGATCAGTGTTTGACCTTCAAAGAAAAAGCCACCTTGCTGAAATTTCTCCAGCATCTTTAGTCCAAGTGTGCTGCCTGATATCCCTCTGTTGTTACTCAGTGTTTCTCTCAAAGGTGGCAGGAAAACCCAGACAAAGCCTCACATCCTACAGCCCCACCAGGGCTTACACCTAGAACTAAGCACAGTGTGGTCCCACAGCCAAGTGGCCATGACATTGGGGATGAAATTCTCCATCCACTCCACTGAGATCAGTGTTTTTCCTACAAAGAAAAAGCCACCTTGCTGAAAATTCTCCATCATCCTTAGTCCAAGTCTGATGCCTGATATCCCTCTTCTGTTTCTCAGGAAGAGCCACACAAAGCCTCACATGCTACAGCCCCACCAAGGCTTACACCTAGAACTAAGCACAGTGTGGTCCCACAGCCAAGTGGCCATGACATTGGGGATGAAATTCTCCATTCACTCCAGTGAGATCAGTGTTTGACCTTCAAAGAAAAAGCCACCTTGCTGAAATTTCTCCATCATCTTTAGTCCAAGTGTGCTGCCTGATATCCCTCTGTTGTTACTCAGTATTTCTCTCAAAGGAGATAGGAAAAGCCAGACAAAGCCTCTCATCCTACAGCCCCACCAGGGTTTACACCTAGAACTAAGCACAGGAGCCATGCCCATGGATTTCAAAGAGGCACTTCATGCGTATCTGATTCCAGGCATGATTCTATACTTTGCTGGATCAGGACTTAAATGCGATTAATCACACTGCAGGGAAGGATCTCTGAAGAGCATCAACCCAAATGTGTCCTTTCAAGCATTTACTTACCAGCCAGCTGTGGACTAATCAGTCACCAACTGCCTGGTCCACTGGAGATGGTAAAAGTCACCTCCATAGAGATGCAAAAACACGCTCAGCTACCACAAAAAATCAATAATCAAAGGTAAAAATGCACAAAGGCACAATGTTTTCTTGCATCCCTGCATGCTTTTTCTGCTCTCCAGCAAAGCTCCTGCCCTGGAGAGCAAAGGGACAAGGCTGGACAAGGCACTGAGCAACCTGATCTAGTGGGAGGTGTCCCTGCCTATGGGAGGGGGTTGGAACTTGATGATCTTTAAGGTCCCTTCCAACCTGAACTATTCTATGACAGGCTAAGGAAACAAGTCCATGTTGTACCAGGGCTTCCAAAAGGTTTACATCATGCAATGAGACTGAGCACCCAGCCAGGCAATAAGATCAACCACAGATCTTTTATCCTTTCTAACCATTTTTCTTCCCTTTCATCACTGTGAACTATCAAAGGGAAGGAGTGGAGAAAAGAGGAGAAGACAAAAGGGTAAACATTTGTATCCCCTTTGGCATAAGTGTGTCTCAAGATAATGGTCTGGAGCAGCAGAGCTGATTTGTAAGCAAAGGCTTGAAAAGCCCCTGCAGCATGTGATCTATGGAACAGGAGGTCTGCAGAAGGATGTCTCCTCTCACATGAATGCCCCCTTGGGATGAATAGTGCTGGATCACACATCTAAGCATCATTAGAAAACATGCCCATAGATTAGGCTGTTTTGAAGCATGTGGCGTGCAATAATTAAGTAATAAAAGTCACCACAGGGGTGAAGGAACAAGAAAAACACAAGAGCTGCCATTTGCATATGTGCTGCTGGCACCCTCCATGATCATCAAGTATTCTCCAGGCTGCTAAAAGCTGGCTACTCAAAGCACCAGCTCACTCCATGGCACTTGGACTTTCTCTGCAGAAACCCAAACTCTGGTGGAGCTGTTGGCTTAAGTCCCCAGTGTCTCATGGTCAGCCCAAACTTGGCAGGAAAGCTCTGGGAGCTGCAGTTGAGGGCACTGTGAGCTACAGGTGGGAGCAGAGCTGGAGAAAGAAATTCTTTATGGTGAGGGTAGTGAAACACTGGAACAAGTTGCCCAGAGAGGTTGTGGATGCCCCCTCAATCCCTGGAGGTGTTTAAGGCCAGGCTGGATGAGGCACTGAGCAACCTGGTGTAGTGGGAGGTGTCCCTGCCTATGGCAGGGGGTTGGAACTCTATGATCTTTAAGGTCCCTTCCAACCCAAACTGGTCTATGATGGCTCCACACTCTCTTGGCTGCTGCTGTGATTGGGAAAATCCCTCCCTGGCAAAGTACACAAGGACAAGAACCAACAAAACTTAAGCTCAAGGTCTTCCATCACCTTTAAGTGTTTGCTTCTGGGGGAAAAAGAGTAGCAGCATGACCACAGCAACAAGAGATATGCTGTCCTTCAGCCAGTGGCTGAAGAAGTTGAATTATCCTCACTTGCAAGGAGCAAGGCTCAACCATTTCAAGCTGCAGCTTTGCTACAAGCTGGTCAAGTGAATGCCAGCTCAGAGCAGCTGAACAGGACACTGGCCAACAAGCTTTTTATTCTTGCTGTTCTTTCTACACTCATGGTCATCTGCAGCTCCTCTCTCCCCTCCTGGCCAGGATGCTCCATGGTACCCTGCTTGAAGGGGCAAATCCATCTGGTCTGTGCAGCTGAGGCAGCAGAACAGAGCCCAGAAGTTTAGCTCCTCTCTGCTGCAGACACCTGACCTGCCACTGAAGCCATTTTTATCTCTGGTCAGATTGGTTAGGGCATCACCCACTCCTCTCACCCAATCCATCATGGCATTTGTTCATGAATTTTTGGTATATACCACAGTGTTGATATTTTAATAGCAAAAGCAGTGTTATTTTAGCAAATAAATTTGCATCCAGTGGTTCTTCCCAAGCAGTGTGGGGTGGGAGAAGACCACACAGCTCTGCCTTCAGATGCAGAGAGCCAGAGATGCTTCTCCAGGTGGCAACATGAAGATCCAGGTCTCTGCTTCTGAACATGACCCCATTCAGGTTTTTTCCCTACCCATCATCATGTTCCAGCTGGGAATTGCTCTCCTGGAGCCCTGGCAGGGCTCTGTGGAGCTTCACCAAACCAGGGCTGGAGCAGAGGGAGTGATATGAGCCCTATAAGGTGTTGTTCAAAGATAGAAATTGTGTCATCTCTGAAGAATCCCTTACCACATCCTGCTACAGGTTATCACAAAGTGTGTGCAGGCTGAAAATGAAGTCTTTAAGGAAGAGAAAGCCTTTCCCAGAGTAAGGGTTTATTCCTGTTCTCACTAATCTTCACTTTTCAGAAGCAGGGATACAAGTCAGCAAGGGAAGGTAAAGAGGTATCAACCCCAGAGTTTGGACTGTTGCCTTTTCAATGTTTTCCAGGCACTGTGATCCCATTTCTGATGTCCTCCAGCACAAATACCAGCAGGTGTGGCTGGAGCAGCAGAGAGCCCTGACAGCAGCCAAGAGAGCAGAAAAGAAAAAGGTGAAAATATTCCAGCACTTCTACCTCTCATAACCTCTGCTGCCTTACCCTACCATGGGTGGGCTTCTCCCAGCCATGATTAGCTGACAAAACATCCTCCCTGACTACCAGAAGGCTGGTGAAGCCAAACAAAAATCAGCTGCTTTCCAGGCAGGACAGTCAGAGCACATCTTGTGGGGTGATTGATGGTGTGGGAATGAGCACCAGGTATGGAAATTACAATGTATATGCATGAAAGTGCTCTAGAAAAGAAAAGGGAAGATTTGTTGTTGGGATTTTGGGGGGGGTTAAGGATTTTTCATAGAATGGGTTGGAAGGGACCTTAAAGATCATGTAGTTCCAATCCCCCTGCCACGGGGAGGGACACCTCCCACTAGACCAGGTTGCTCAGTGCCTCATCCAGCCTGGCCTTAAACACCTCCAGGGATTGAGGGGGCATCCACAGCCTCTCTGGGCAACCAATTTTTACATGTGAAGTTATGCACAGCAGTGTTTTGGCCAAAGCCTTTCAAAGCCTAAAACATCTGTCCCACAAACACCTTCATATATATCATCAAGAATGTCTGCTTCCATGTGCCTGTAGTCACAGATTGGCCAGCAAAACCCCCAATATCAATTAAAATGAAGACTCTACATCCTTTTGCATCATCACAATGGCAAAATGTTCTTATCTTTAGTATTGATGATGTTTTCCTCACTCCAAGAGTGCTTAGGACAGCCTGAGCTCTGTTCAGGTTACCTCTGACAAGGGATGAGACAAGGGAATGGCCAACAAACACTCAAATCCCTGACATCCCTGGGCATGGTGTGTTTGATGCCAGCACCCACAGCAGTTGTTAAGAGTGCAACACTGGGCTGTTAAACACACCAACATTATAACAACAATTTAAAAGCAGCCAATGACTGTTTTATTAGTTAATGGCTCAAAGAAGAGTTGAGCTAATATGGTAATGACCAATTTCAATGGCCTTGCTGCCATCACAAACTATGCTTTATGGCAGTGCAAGAACACAGTGTTCTTAATTAGCAGCTACTTTATGAATACACAAGCCTGGGGTGTTGAAAAGTGCATCCCTACCTTATCTATTAATGACTGATGGGTTGGGTTTTTTTTAATCACTAAGCTCTCTCCATCAAGTTCCCAAAGCCACAGCCACTAATTACACAAACCTACATCCTAAACCACAGAACAGACTCCCCAGGGTTTATTGGGGCAGCAAAGCATTCACCAGATTCCTGCACTGGCCTGTGCTGGGACTATCAAGATACAAATGAGGGGTACAAAGACTGGGACAGACAGGAATCTGCCCATGGTGGGGACAAAGTGGCTTTCACAGCTAATGATGAGCCCCAGTTCTAGCTCAGAGCACAAGACCTCCCATGGGCAGTAGCCATGTCACTGAGATGCTGCATAAAGCAAACACAGAGTTGGCAGTTACTCCTGTTTTTCCTTATACAGGCTGAAGGAGTTGGGGTTGTTCAGCCTGGACAAGACAAAGCTCAGGGAGGACCTCATAGTAGCTTCTCAATTCCTGAAGGGGGCTACAGAAGGGCTGGGGTAGGACTTGTTAATGGGATATGTGATGGAAGGACTAGGAATAATGGATAAGTTGGAAGAGGGGAGATTTAGGGTGGATCTAAGAAAGAAATTCTTTGCTGTGAGGGTGGTGAGCCACTGGAAGAGGTTGCCCAGAGAGGTTGTGGATGCCCCCTCAATCCCTGGAGGCGTTTAAGGCCAGGCTGGACAAGGCACTGAGCAACCTGGTCTAGTTGGAGATGTTTTTACCTAAGGCACAGGGGTTGGAACTACATGATCTTCAAGGTCTCTTCCAACCCAAACTATTCTATGTTTCTATGATCAATAAGTTTTAGATGCCATGATATGAAAAAGCTCCCCAGATTAGGAATCCAAAGGGATTTTTAGACTTATTCATCCCATCACTACATTCCATGACACTGATGTGCAATGTTTCAGCCCATTTTTATTTACCTTTTGTTGCAGAAGGAGAAAGTGCGTGAAACTCGGACCACGGTCCTGAGAAAACAACCACTACCTGCTGAGGAAGAGTCCTTCTGGCACCTACCCTGCTTTGAGAAGGTATGGAGCACTTCATTGAACTCAGAGATACCTTCTGACCTTGCCCACATGCCCTGATAACACCCTTGGCACACAATGAAGGTACACACTAGGCTTTTATATCAGAGCTCCTGAAGACCCAGACCATAGAATGGTTTGGGTTGGAAGGGATTTTAAAGATCACCTAGTTCCAGCCCTCCTGTCATGGGCAGGGACACCTCCCACTACACCAGGTTGCTCAATGCCTCATCCAGCCTGGCCTTAAGCACCTCCAGGGATTGAGGGGACATCCACAACCTCTCTAGGCAACCTCTTCCAGTGTCTCACCATCCTTACAGCAAAGAACTCCTTTCTTAACTCCAGCCCAAATCTCCCCTCTTTCAATTTGCATCCATTACTCCTAGTCCTGCCATCCTAGATCCTATTAAAAAGTCCTACCCCAGCCTTTCTGTGGCTCCCTTCAGGTATTGAGAAGCTACGAGGTCCCCCCTGAGCCTTCTCTTCTCCAGGCTGAACAATCCTAACTCCTTCAGCCTGTCCTCAGAAGGCAGTTGCTCCAAACCTCTGATCATCTTCATGGCCCTCCTCTGTTCACTCTCCAACATCTCAACATCCTTCTCATGTTGAGGCCTCCAGAACTAAACACAGTGCTCCTGCACTGGATTTATTTCAGTATTATCCCCTTTGGGGCTTCAAGGAGGGATGGTTTTTGTAGATATGAGTCCCATAAAGTAAGCAGTAGTCACACAGACATGGTCTTAATGACTTTCTAACTGGTGTGTGCTTTCATGAGCTTCACCGGATGAGAAGCATCCTTTTTCCATCTACCTGCTAGTGCTGGAGTGGCCTTTGTTCTCTCCTGTAGAGCTGACCTACATGAGCAGGACAGTCTAATTATACTGGCATTTTGGTAGCCTGCATTTTATCAGCCCTCACCATAACTAATTCAAACCACAATAGGCATTTCAAGAATCATTTTCACCCCAAGAATTAGAGCTTTCCAGAAAACCTGCACCTCCTGATAACCTCTCTAAGCCACCCAGGTGACAATACTCACCCTGAGACTGAGCAAAGACCTTAGCCAGGTTACAGATGTGTGTGACACTACCTTTAATCGATCCTGATAAGAGCCAAGGTGAAGATTTCTTCTTCTAGCCATGGGATCTAACCATCTCCCTGAATTCATCTGCTCATCCTGCTGTGCTCTGGGGTACTCGTTTGAATTCTGTGAGCTCTGTTTGTGGTGCAAATCGTGTGGGAACTTCAAGTGAAGAGCTTGGGGCACTTTAGGAAGGAAGGGAAAAGCTGAACAAGGGAAATGGAAAGGAGACACCAGGAAGTCTGAAAGCCCTGAAACCCTGCAGGGGCTTTGCATGGCCAAAATCATATCTGGCATTGATAGATACCACTGCAAAGAACCTCTCAGCACCTCCACCTTGGTATTTCTGATGGGGTTGTATTTTCTTTTTTAATTTTTAAACCACACTGTTGACTTCTAACTGCAGCTTCAGTGAGTTCCTGCAGCTAATTTATATGTACAAGTTGGAGAGTTTTGACCAAGAAATGTGTGTTTTGCACCACCTTGATGTATTCCTCTTAGGTCCTGTCTAAGACTGTGCCATTAGCATATGTCAGTAATCATTTATCCCCACTGCCTGTCAGCACCGAGCTGCTGCTGCGCCTGGTGTCAGGGAAAGAACATGACCGATCGCTGTTAAACAGATTGTGCAAGTCACACGAGATACTGGGGCAAGGCTCCTCTTTAGAGCTTCTCTCACCCCAGACCTTTCCATCACTGCTCATTTTTCAGCCTGTGTTTTACTTCGTTTCCTCCATGATTATGGATGGGTTCCTTCCCCCAGCCATAGCTCTTAAAGCTCCGAGTCTTGCCTTCTCCTCTCTGCTTTTCCCCCTCTTCTCCTCTTCCTTTCTTTCACAGGAGCAGCATCCAGAGGAGGAGGAACTGTTTGATTTGTAGAACCTCTACAGATTACCTGTTGGAGCAGGTCCAGAGGAGGGCCATGAAGATGGTCAAAGGGCTAGAGCACCTCCCTTATGAGGACAGGCTGAAGGAGTTGGGGTTGTTCAGCCTGGAGAAGAGAAAGCTCAGGGGGGACCTCATAGGAGCTTCTCAATATCCTGAAGAGGGGCTACAGAAAGGTTGGGGTAGAACTTTTTAATAGGATAGGTGATGGAAGAACTAGGAATAATGGATGCAAATTGGAAGAGGGGAGGTTCAGGCTAGATATAAGAAAGAAATTCTTTGCTGTGAGGGTGGTGAGACACTGGAAGAGGTTGCCCAGAGAGGTTGTGGACACCCCCTCAGTCCCTGGAGGTGTTTAAGGCCAGGCTGGATGAGGCACTGAGCAGCCTGATCTAGTAGAAAGTGTCCCTACATGTGGCAGGGGGTTGTAACTCTATGATCTTTAAGGTCCCTTCCAACCCAAACTTTTCTATAATTCTATTTTCTATACTTCTCCTTTCTCACTGCCTTAAACTGCAATATTTTCCTTGCCTCAGCTGTAGATATAACAGACACACTAAATACTAGCACTTGGGATCGGGAAAGTTCTTCCTCAAGTTTGAAAGCATGGTTTCCTCCATGGAGAAATTCCCTCAAACATCCATAAGCATTTACCCAGTTCAAAAGCAGTAACACCACAGAAATGTGATGGTTCCCAAAGATAGTTGGTAGCCTCCAAGAGGTACTTCACCCATCTCTGTAAAGTTGAGTTCTAAATAGGTGATGGAATAATCTTGAAAGACAAACTGGCCTAGCCCTTCAACCAAACCCAGAGACTCCAAGAGCTGCTCTTTCAATCCCTCCTTCACAAAGGTGACAGAGCAATAGATAAGAGGAATCTTGTTCTTGCAGTGCTTTTCCTTCCTGAAATCTTTCTACAGTGCTGGATAACTACTTAACTGCTTTTTCAAGACTCAGTGTCCTGGGGAGGCAAGCTGTTAGCACTATCAAAACACTATGTCTTCAATGCCTAGAATGCCCTCATTCTACTGAGCAAAAATCCATAGGAAAAGCAACCACAAAACCATGACTTGAAGAAAGCTTGTTAGCAGACTCCCATCTGCAGGTTATTTCAGCTTTGCATGACATTGTGCTGTTCTACCCACTACAGAAGATGCTCATGACCTGGGAACAACTTCAAACTGTGGGCAAAAATAGGCAGAGACTTCACCACCCTGACCATAGCCCAAATTTGGAGTATTTTTCTTCATGACATGAGGCTGGCACAAGGTGCAGAGGTGTGATGTGTTCTCAAGCCACTCATCCTTTTTGTCACCAAGTCACCCTCTTGCCTGTCATGATGATTTTTAGTCTGGCCTTTTCTGGGACCTCAGTGGACCCTTCTACTGAGATAGTAGTGATAAAAAGTGATAAAAGACATTAGTAGAGAGAGACATTATTATTAGTAGAGACATTATGTTCCTCTAGACACCTAAAACCCAACAAGGAGGATTTTTCTATTTCCATCCTGATCCCTGAACTGCAGAAACTGGGAGGGAATCACAGAATATCATGGATTGGAAGGGACCTTGAGAGATCATCTAGTCCAATCCCACTTCCAGAGCAGAAACACCCAGATCAGGTCACACAGGAAGGCATCCAGATGGGGTTTGAATGTCTCCAGAGAAGGAGACCCCACACCCTCTTTGGGCAGCCTGTGCCACTCTTCTGTCACTCTCACCCTGACAAAGCTTTTTCTCCTATTTCTGTGGAACAGAATGTCACTCCTGGCTCTTAAATTGGACTTCCCCTTCAGTTCCTGCAAGGGAATCTCCTGACAGAGCCTGCAAAGGGAGGGGAAAGAGAAGAAAACAAAGGAGCTTTGCCCTCCCCACTAATTGCCTCTGCTTTGCTCCCTGCTCTGCCAGGGCTGCATGACATTACATAGTCATTCAGTCAGTAAAGTATAGACAAATTGACTATATTTTCATTTGGATTTAGGTTTCAGCCCCACTGCTTTAGAATAATGGCCCAGGCTATTAAGCTAACCGGGTGATTTGCAGGCTCTCCCACACCAGCTCATGGCTCCTGCTCCCCCGTCTCGCTCTGAAGGACCCAACCTGGGCTGGGGGGGGTCTCCTGGGCCCTGCAACTCACTGAGACAAACAGGTCACAGGGAGCCAGACATGTCCTGAGAGGTAGTTCATTAGGGAGAGTTGCTGAACTGGAGTTGGTGGAGGGTTTTTTTCTTGTTTTGTTTGTATTTTTTTGTATAAAACCGAACACAAGTTAACTCCTTCCTGGCCTCAGCAAGATGCTTCTGCTGCCTTCTTCTTCCTCAGTTCACCCCCTCAAGGAGAATAACTTCTGCTTTCCACCACTTGCAGTGACATAATTCCTGGTCATAGGTTTTGCCAGCATGGCTGGAACTTCATTTATCTGTAGATGTGTGACTATGCTTCCTAAAGACCTCAGGCAGCCAGCAGGGACATCATAGGATTTAGGATGTCAGGGATTGGAAGGGACCTCAAAGAATCATCTAGTCAAATCCCCCTGCAGGAGGAGGAACACGCAGATTAGGTCACACAGGAAGGCATCCAGGTGGGGTTTGAATGTCTCCAGAGAAGGAGACCCCACACCATCTCTGGACAGCCTGTCACCCTCACCCTGACAAAGTTCTTTCTCATATTTCTCTGGAACCTCCAGCTTGCATCCATTGCCCCTTGTCCTATCATTGGATGTCACTAATAAGAGCCTGGCTCCATCCTCCTGCCACTCATCCTTTCCATATTGATAAAAATTAATGAGGTCACCCCTCAGTCTCCTCCAATCTAAAGAGACCCAGCTCCCTCAGCCTTTCCTCAGAAGGGAGATGCTCCAATCCCTCCATCATCTCATGACTCTGTACCCTCTCAAGCAGTTCCCTGCCTTCTTGACCTGAAGGCCCCAAAACTGAGCACAGTATTCCAGATACTTAAATAAAACATCCACTCCCTGGGTCACTCATCACTAACATCATGCTGACCCAGGTAGGAAGGTATCACTGGTGTCAACCAAGCTCTGAAAAGGACATTGGTGCCAAAATACAGCATCACCACAGCCTTGCCTGTGCCAGCTGGCTGAATCATAGAATAGTTTGGGTAGGAAGGGACCTTAAAGATCATCTAGTTCCAACCTCAGGGACACCTCTAGGTTGCTCAGTGCCTCATCCAACCTGGCCTTAAACACCTTCAGGGATTGAGGGGGCATCCACAGCCTCTTTGGACAACCTCTTCCAGTGTCTTCTCACCCTTACAGTGAAGAATTTCTCACAGACACAATCCAAACCAACACTGGCCACTCTGCAATAGGTTTCAAGGGCTCTATCTAGTCAATCCAAAAGGATTCTGGTAGCAACACCTCACACACCACAGTGATGTAGGACAGAAATCATCCACATGTCAAAACATCTCTGTTCTCCCTGTGCCACCTACACCCACCAGGGTTTCTTTTTTTTTTTTTTTCCTTGGCTCGTTAGAGAATCCTAACCAGAGAGAGAACATTCAAGGTGGGTTTCCAAGGGAAAAGAGTTTCTTGTTTACTTGACCAAAGAAAGAGAGGCAAGAAAAAAGGCAGCAACTTTGGACAACACTTTTGTCAACATCTCCTGCCTTCCCAAGCAGATGAAACGAGCTGTGCTGGCTGCACCATATGAATAAGCGATAAGCAATTGACGAGCAAGTGTTCGGGTACCTTGGCAAAAGACTTAATTTGCAACCTGGCACAAAATCAAAGGCTCTGTCAACGGCTGAGAGCCTCTCCTGCGTCTGCCTTGTGTTACCTGGGAGAGCTCTGTCAGGTAAATTTCCACTGAAAGTAATTAGAGGAATCCCCACTGTAGGAAAAAAAAACAACTTTGCAGCAAAATAAAAAAAAAAAAAATTCGGGGCTCCAGGATTTGATTCTCACCAGGGATCCGATACCTGCTCACAGCCTGCTCCTTCATCAGAATTAACAGTTGAGGTTTAACACATGCACACAGACAAAAAATGTTCCCCATTTTTTTTTAATGCCTCGCCTCTATTTTTGTCTGAAGAGCTCAACTGACAAGCTCTGCTCATGTAATCTTGCAACTGTTGTCAGAAAAGCCATGGATTCTGCTGAAATAAACCCAGGCTGGATATTGCACAGCACATGGTGGGCTGCATTTTTAGAGGGGGTCCTACAGAAAGGCAGGGGTAGGACTTTTTAATAACATATGTGATGGGAGGACTAGAAATAATGGATGTAAATTGGAAGAAGGGAGATTCAGGCTTGATATAAGAAAGAAATTCTTTACAATGAGGGTGGTGAAACACTGGAAGAGGTTGTGGATGCCCCCTCAATCCCTGGAGGAGTTTAAGGCCAGGCTGGATGAGGCACTGAGCAGCCTGATGTAGTGAAAGGTGTCCCTGCCTATGGCAGGGGGGGTGGAACTTGATGATCTTGAAGGTCCCTTCCAATCCAAACTATTCTATGATTCTATAAAGCATTTATTTCTGCCAGGTTTGAGGGCAGCCAAACTTCTGTGGAGTTGGAGTGTCAGAAAACTTCTCTCCTGGAGCCTAAATAGCCCTTAAAGAACAAAGCAAAAAGTTCAAGGGCTTCCTGTCTGTCACCACAGTCAAATCTCACTTCAGCTGGGACTTTGACTGACAAGAAAGAAAATCTGTGTCACCTGGTGTCTGTTCAGTGGCTCAAGTGACATGAATTGGTGGGTCACAGCCTGGCAGTGACAATGAGTGGCCTTCAGTGCTGACCTGTCTACAACAGGCATCATGAAAATCAACACACAACACCCTTCAGGACTGCAAATAGGCAGCAGAGACACAGCTACCCTGGGTGTGATCCCTGCACATCTCCACTGGGACCACAGCAGAGATGTCACCTCCCACACCACAGCCATCCTGTGACTACATGCAGACCCTAGTCACCATCACTGCATTTTCTTATAGATTTTACAGGTTTTCTTTAGCCTATCAGCTGTAGCTTCCAGCAGTGCAAGTGCTCAAACCATCACAAAGGATTTCCACAGTCCAGCCTTTCCCAGTAAATCCTTTGCCCTGGACACAACCTAAGTCTGCCCTGTGAGATAGAATCATAGAATGGTTTGGGTTGGAAGGGACCTTCAAGATCATCTAGTTCCAACCACCCTGCCATGGGCAGGGACACCTCCCACTAGATCAGATTGCTCAGTGCCTCATCCAGCCTGGCCTTAAACACCTCCAGGTACTGAGGGGGCATCCACAACCTCTCTGGGCAACCTCTTCCAGTGTCTGACCTTCCTTTTATCTCTCTCAGACATGATAACCCACAGTTCCTCTACCACATTCACTGCTCAGCATCTCCATATGGATGCAAATAACCATCCCTCTGCACCCTTATAGCCTGGGCCATCTCCAGAACAGGTCCCACCTACATCCAAGCCCTGGTGTCCAAAGGCAGCACAAACCATTGCTTGCAACCCCTTCTTTTTATGAAGAAATTCACCTGTGATAGAATAATAATAGGGTGCTTGCAGCAGAATAAAACCCCACAGGCTGTTTTGGGGTGCAGGTGAGCCCCAGCTACTGCTTTCAGAGATATTTCCTTCTTTATAAACAAATCCACAGAAGGGCTTTTTTAATGGACTTGAGGTTTCATTCATGGATCTGTTCTGCCTTCTGCAGAGGTACTTCTCACCAATAGAGAATTTAGTTTGAAGCAAAGCACTTGTCCATTGTGAGAATGGTCAGGATTCAAATCTCAAACACATAAGGATGGTGTGAAAGCTTCCATCTCTGCTCCAACCTTGGGACATCTCCCAAGGGGGACCACACACTGGGTTACAGCTCCAGTGGGTTCATTCTCCTTCACTCACACTATTGCCCAGACCAAGTGGCCAGGGAATTCCAGTAAACATCCATGGTCCTTATTTTCAGGAGGGAAAAAAACAACCCATACAGATCTCCAAGGAGAACCAAAAATTGCTGAGCACTTTTTGAAATCTTTCTGGTTCTCACAGAAACACAGAATCTCAGGGATTTGAAGGAACTTGGAGAGATCATCTAGTCAAATCCTCCTGATGGAGCAGGAACACCCAGATCAGGTCACACAGGAACACATCCAGGTGGGGTTTGAATGTCTCCAGAGAAGGAGATCCCACACCCTCACTGGGCAGCCTGGGACACTCTTCTGTCACCCTGATGAAGTTTTTTCTCCTGTTTCTGTGGAACCTCCTGTGTTCCAGCTTGCACCCATTGCCTCTTCTCCTATCATTGGAGGTCACTGAGAAGAGCTTGGTTCCATCCTCCTGCCACTCACCCTTTCCATATTGATAAACATGAATGAGGTCACCCCTCAGTCTCCTCCAAGCTAGAGACCCATCTCCCTCATCCTTTCCTCGGAAGGGAGATCCCTCATAAGGGATTTGAAGCAAATAAATACCATTTAGCCCTGTATTTCTTAGAATTACAAAGGTGAGGGGAGAAAAAGAAAGAGAAAAAAAAAACAACCACAACCCCATCCATTAAAACAGCTAAATGTGCTGCCAGCAGGAAAAGCCACAGCATTTGTAACCCTAATAATCCAACACCCACCTCCCAGAGCAGCTCATCTTGGCCAGAATAACGTCTGTTTTAAAAAAAAAAGAAAAAAGAAAAAAAAAAACATACCAAAAAAATCCTGCCTCTCTCTAACTTGTCACGGCATTTGTTGACAACCCTATTGAAAGGCTCTCTCCATGCGGGGTTGGGAAGGATCTTTCAGCACCTCTTTCTCTTTCCTAGACAGTTTTTGAAAGGGAGGGGAGAAGAAAAAGAAAAAAAGCATCAATATATAGAAGGGGGGGGAAGGCATCAGCAGCCAACACGGGCTGATGAAGCGCCTCACCTGGGCCCCCAGCGCACCGCCTCCAATTAAATCAAAATGGTTTGTTTTTAATGGTCTTTTACACTGACAAGTGGGCTATCATTCCAGGCCTAGAGAGCTGTCAGGGAGCCCTGGCAAATCCTCCGTTGATAATGCCCAATGCTTCCAATTAGGAGCCGGGGCCGCTCCTGGCGCACTAACGATTCCCCAGCCTCCCCCACGGCCCCTTCGGCGGCGGCTGCTCCGTCTTCCCCATCCCTTCCTCCGCCGCAAATTACCCACACAAAACGGAGGCGCCCCGGTGCCTTCCTTCCACCACGCCGAGCCCTGGCCCTGTTGGATTTAATGAGGCGATGGAAGTTTGTGTGTTGGTTTCTTTTTTTTTTTTTTTAGGTTTTTTTTGCGGCGCATCTCCTCGCGCTAAATTCTTTTCTTGTTTGACAGCTGCTTGAGTGTTGACCTTATAAAAGATTTAGTGTTTCTCATTATTTTTTTTTTTTTCCCCCCCTCTGTCGGGCTTTACAAGAGCGATGGCTCGGCGGAAATCATTTGCATCTCCATCAGGCACGCGTATGTGTGTGTGGGGTGCGCTGCTTGCGCGGGGATGCTCGGCGTGCAGCACTCTGTATCATCTGTTTTATTCCCTCCCCCCCGAAAAAAAAATACTAAACACATACAACACTGTTGTGTTGTTTTATGAAGGGGGCAGTCTAAAGAAAAAAAAAGAAAAAAAGAAAAAAAGGAAAAAAAACCTCCCAAAACAAGAGGGCTTAAAAGGCTTAAAACTCCCTTTCCACGAGACCAACCTCTATTCCTTTCATAAATGAGGGGAGCTCAAGAAGGGGTTTAATAGAAGGGGGAGTCAAAAGAGAAAAAAAATGAGAGAGGATTTGTTGGACTTTCATAAATAAGGGAAGTTTTTATAAAAGAATAGAGGTTGGTCTCATAGAAAGGGAGCTCAAGAAAATGTTTCGTGTTGTTTTATGGAAGGGGGAGTCTAAAGGAAAAAAAACAAACCAAGAGAGGGCTTAAAAGCTACAGGATTTGTTGGACTCTATAAAAACTTCCCTTATTTATGAAAGGAATAGAGGTTGGTCTCATGGAAAGGGAGCTCAACAAAGTGTTTTGTCACCCACTAAAAGGATTTGATCGAATGGATGATGGAAAAAACAGAGGCAGCTTTGTTGTTAAAGTGAAAGATTGGAGCAGGTTGGGAAGCTGCAGGTAGTGGGAGAGATGGAAGTGCAGCAACATCACCACGCAGCCAAGCAGGGATCCTTCCAGGGCAGGAGAAAATCCTGAAGTCTAAAAAACAAAAAAACAAACCAAGAGAGGGCTTAAAAGGCAGAGGATTCATCACTCTCATAAATGAAGTTTTTACAGAGGAGTAGAGGATGGTCTTGTGGAAAGTGAGCTCAAGGAAGTGTTTTGTCACCTGCTAAAAGGATCTGAGCAAATGGATGATGGAAAAAGTGAGGGGCAGCTTTGTTGTTAAGGTGAAAAATTGGAGCAGGATGGGAAGCTGCAGGGGCTGGGAGAGATGGAGGTGCAGCCACATCTCCGTGCAGCCAAGCAGGGATCTTTCCAGGGCAGGAGGAGAGCCTGGTGCTGCTTGTCACCTGCTTGTCCTTTCCATTCTCAACACCTCTCACAAACCATTTAATCTGTGTCAATTAAGACTTCCTCCCAAGATGATTCATCTGTCTTTCCCCCCCAAAACCTGAGCTTGCTGACCACCTGATGGTGCTCAAGGTGCCCAGGAGCCACAGCACACATCCCAGTGGTGACAAGCCCAATACCAGCAGCACCCCAGAACCCTGGTTGGTCTCTGCTGCTGCTGACAGAGGAGCTGTGTCTATACCAGCTCTGCTCTGCCTCTCCTGTACCAGTGTAGCCTTTCTATATCCCACATGCAATTTATTAGCCTGCCATTAACATACCTGCTCTGCTTGTGCATGTGGTTCTATAAATGCTTGGCAAGTAATCATTCACAGTCCTCCAACTTATATCATCATAAGAACTGAGAAACCTAAATGAAAACCTTCAAAAACCCTTCAGTTTTAGGGCTGGTAGCATTTTACCCTTCTAATTCATAGAATGGTTTGGGTTGGAAGGGACCTTAAAGATGATCTAGTTCCAACCCCTGCCATAGGCAGGGACAACATCCCAGCTGCAGGTATCCTTCAGGTTTGAATTTGTGACAAGCAAATGCAAAGAAAAAGAGCAAAACCCTTCTCCTTATAAGCAGCTGATGAGACACCATTGCAGCTCCATCATCCCACAAGGCAATCTACCAAGCTTGTGCCTACAAACTATTTTCCCTGCTGCAGCCAATGCTCAGCACAGACCAAATCCTTGTGTAACAGCCTGTAATCACATCAGAGTAATGTTAAAGATCATCAGCTGTCTCTAGAGGAGGTACCTTTGGGTTCATCATTTAAAATATGAATTAGAAGCATCAGAGATGAGGATTCATCACTGGCTTTGGCTCCTCAACACCAGCCTTTGTCATAATAAGACCTTTGACCCAAGGACACCCTTATCTTGACTCTAATTACTGGCCTGGGACTAATCCATACTTCTCAACTGTCCCTCATTATGAGCAGCCTTGCCATTTTTTAAACCAGCACAGGTCCTCTGTCCTACACCTGGTGCTTCCCACTTAGTCATGTTGGAAGCAGAAGCTGGCATCCCTCACAACTTTGTCAAGGGCTCTGCTAATTTTAATTACTGCCAGTTGTGACTCAGTGCGACATTCCTCACCTGGGAGCTTTGTACCACGAGTGGAGGGGATAAAATGCTGCTTCCTCCCCTCTGGCTTCAACCCAGTCCCAAGCAGAAATCTCTCCATGCCCAGTTCCCAGCAGTGGGGAAGGCAGAGAGAAGCAGCTCAGCTGGTTTTTTTTAGCTGCAGGGACTGGGTTTTTCCAACAAGCTCAGCTCTGGAGGAAAAAATCTCTTACATCTTTAATGGGAGATTGGAGTTGGCCCAGCTGGGGCTTATCCCTGACAGCTCCCAGGGGCTGCAGCCCTCTCACTTGTGCCTCTTCCACCTTTCCCTCCCAGGGAGGGGTTGTGTCACTGCTGCTACTTAAGAGAAAGCAAAAACATCCAGAAACAACTGTCTGAAGTTAGGCACTCAAATGTATATTTAAGCACCTGAATGCCTTCCTCCAGAGAGGGGAGGAGGAAATAGCTAAATATGCTTTGTTTGTCTTGATTAATGAGATCACTAGCTAGCTTTTCAGGGCAAAGACTGCTGTGTATTTTTTACATATGCAAAACCTGACACCCAGCCAGCCTGAGCAAGGCTGTGGGAAGCAAGAGGCAGCTCAGCACATCTCTACCTGAGGGAGATGAACAGCACAAGGAGCTGTGGCAGACCAGAAAAAGGCCCTGGGATCCCATGTCCAACCCACTCCATACATGAAAATTCCCCTATACCTCAATAACCCCATATATACCGTACAGATTTCCCTGTGTAAACCCAGCACTCAGCCCCAAAGGGCTCCTGCACCTTTCTCCTCCTCAGTGACTTCCCTTTTGTTTATATTTCAGGGGGAATTCATGCTCTCCCCACCTCCAATACTCTTGTGCTTGTTGGGCAGGTCAATGCACAAGTCCCTAATTCCAGTGAGGGGTCCTCAATGGGAATTCTGGACCCATCTCAGCCTCTCAGCAAAGCAAAATAAGAGAAGGATCAGGGGGGACCTCATAGTAGCTCCTCAATACCTGAAGGGAGCTACAGAAAGGCTGGGGTAGGAGTTTTTAATAGGGTCCAGGATGGCAGGACTAGGAGGAATGGATGCAGATTGGAAGAGGGGAGATTTAGGCTGGAGAGAAGAAAGAAGTTCTTTGCTGTGAGGGTGGTGAGACACTGGAAGAGGTTGCCCAGAGAGGTTGTGAATGCTCCCTCAATCCCTGGAGGTGTTTAAAGCCAGGTTGGATGAGGCACTGAGCAACCTGGTCTAGTGGGAGGTGTCCCTGGCCATGGCAGGGGAGGGGGAACCAGATGATCTTTAAGGTCCCTTCCAACCCAAACTGTTCTATGATTCTATGATTTCAGGGTCCATTTTAAGGCAGGCTGGCATTTTAAAACATCAGCCAACAAGCAGACTGAGGTTAGACAACAGGATCTTGTTAGTAGAGCAGAATAAGGACCTCCAGGAATCAAATCAGAAAACTAGTCCTCATTTTAAAATGGTTAATGGTTTAAATCCTGATGAAGCAAATCTCCCAAACAAGCAAAAACCCTTGTGCTAACCTGCAGTCTCTTCTGTTTCTACTACAACTCATTTTCTTTGCCATACTGTAACCAAATCTTCCCTCTGTCCCTTTCCTTGCAGATTGAGCCTCATCTCAATACTTTCCGAGACCGTGATGCTCGTAAGAAGGCATCCAGTGCCTCCCATTGAGAAGTGCCTGAAAGACATGGTGGGACCACAGCAACATCCTGGGCATCACAACCCTTCAACAGCCATAGGATTTTTCCTCGTTTGAGGAGGTTTTGCTAATGCAGACATAGCCAAATGCATCATAAAAGTGAGAGGAATGATTCTGTCTCAGCCTGTTCTCTGCTTTATGTCAGATACAGTCTGATCTCCACAGTTCTCATCATGTTGAAGGCAACACACACACAGAGAGGGAAACACCACCCCAGGGAAAGCAGGACACTTGCCTTCACTCTCTGTTCTGAACAAATACATCAAGTGAAATCATATCCCAACCAATATCTAGGATATAAAATCTTTATTTCTTTTGCCAAGTATACCATCACTGGCTAATTCAGCAAAGCCCTTGCCTGTGTGATGGCATTCAGAAAGCTCTGTGAAATGGTGACATCACTGCAAAGTGTCACCATCACCTGAAGGTGGCCCTGGACAGTCCCACAGACAGTCCCTCAGGGCTGAAGTCTTCAAGAAGTACCCAAACCAACTGAAACTCCACAAGTATCAATACCACAACACTCCAACTCCAGCCTGGTCACCAACAGGTGACAGCAGAGGCTCAGACAGGTGCCACCATGTTACAAAATCCATTTGCTCCTCAGCAGGGCATTTGACCTTAAGAAAATACTTCTTAGTAATGACTGTGATTGCTTTACTTGCATGATTTTAATCACATTTAAGCAGCCCAATTCTCTTAATACTTCAGCCCAACATTAGCTTTCAGACTTCTTCAACTTATTAGCACTCAGAAAGCTCAACTGTCCCCACCTCAGGTCCATGCTCCACAAGGGTGACATCCACCATCCTGGGTAGCCCCAAATGCATCCCCAAATCAGTAAGGAGCTGGAAACAAATCCTACAGAGAGGGTGGATATGCTCAACATAACTTTGTTCTATATATCTCAGCACTGGGGCTGTGCAGGGCTCAGCCAACAGACATGAAGAAACCATGCTGAGCCCAGGGTGTGTCTCCAACCTTTTAAATCCCACTTTTTACATCTCAAATATCAAAGAACAGAGATTTTTATAGCATTAAATCTCATAATTCAAGACAGAAGAGCAAAACAAACTGCAAAAGCAGCTATTTCCTACCTCTCCCAGGAAAAGGAAAGCTCCACACCAACTGCTCCAATACTTCCAGCACCTTCGCCAAAGAGAAAAGTTGTCCCTCAGCCTACCCTTTATATAAGGAACAGCTGAAGCAAATTCCACCCTGCCCACACCTGAGCTGAGGGAGGAGAGAAATCACCTGCTCCTCATTGAGGAAACCCTGATGTTTAGTTCCCTCTTTTTAGAACAGGCCTCTAAATAAAACTGATCTTAAATACTAAAGAGAACAACAGTAGGATTATAAAAAGAAACCCATCCTGTCTCTCAGCAGGGATGAAAACTGGTCCTTAGATGACTTATCTTGCTAAAAATTAAAGACAGTGTTTATAAGTGTGTGAGAAACTTGGTCCAGCCACAGCATCTGTGCCCACCTTCAGCAACTGTTCAGGTCCCTGAGAAGGGAAGGGAGCATCTCCATTGAGTCCTGCATCTCTGGAAAAGGGTTGGCCAACAAACACACCCCATGTTTGATTCAGAATAGTCTAAGAAGTCATCAAAGAGACCAGAAACCCAAAAAGCAGCAAGAGAATCAAACAAAGTGTGATCAAGAGGAGATGTCACTCTGTGGGGCTGCCCCACTGCACCCCAAAATCCTGACACAAATGGCCCAAGTCCTACCTTGAACTCATTCCCATAGAATCACAGGGTTGGAAGGGACTTTCAACGCCCATTTAGTCCAATCCCCTGGAGTGAGAAGGGACATCTGCACTAGATCAGGTCCCTCAGAGCCTCAGCCAGCCTGACCTTGAATTTCTCCAGGGATGGAGCCTCTACCACCTCTCTGAGCAACCTGTTCCAGTGTCTCACCACCCTCATGGTGAAGAACTTCCTAATATCTAACCTAAACCTACCATGCTCTACTTTAAAGCCTCACTGTCCCCATCCCCTGGCCAAGCTCACCGGGGGACACAACCGAGCCACAAACCCAGTGTCCCCCTCCGCTCCCCCCCTCTCCGGTACCGGGGTCCCGACCCTCCGCTCAGCCCCGGCCGCGGGTGCTCCTTGTCCTGCAGTGACACCCACTGGTAAAGGGGATTTTTGAACNCGCTCCCCCCCTCCCCGGTACCGGGGTCCCGACCCTCCGCTCAGCCCCGGCCGCGGGTGCTCCTTGTCCTGCAGTGACACCCACTGGTAAAGGGGATTTTTGAACGCTGCTGCAGATTCCCCACAGCCGGGACCTCCTCCTTCCAGTCGCTGATTATCCCTCCCTTCCCTCTTCCTACCGCTTCCCTCCCACCCCGAACCTCCCTACCCTTCTGTTTCTCCTGGAGATCCATTCCTTACCGGAGCAGCCCACCGAAAGCATCTCCTTCAGCCCTGCCCAGCGCTCGCTTGCCTTCAGAGAGAAATTCAGCTCCAAATCCTCCAGGGAATTCCTCTCCCTAAGCCAGACCCTTTCAGGATCCTGCTCCATGAGCTACCAGCAGATAATTCTAGTCTAAAGCCACCACCCAGACCTGGAGGAAACATCTCCCAGCCCCATCAGGGCTCAAAACTCTGGGAACACCCTCCCCAAGACCCCATGGCCACACTAGTGTCTGGTGCCAGGAGAACATGATCCTGTCCATAAGTGAGGTGGGATGCACAGCAGCTCCCAAAGCTGTCAGAATCCTCCAGCCAAGCCTGGCAAGCAAGGTGGAGGTGACTGGAAATGCAGCTGGCATCGGGGTCTCCTCTTTTCTGGAGTTTTCCTGTCTATTTGGAAACAGGAACAGTCAAAGAAATGGGATTTAAGGGCTCAGGAATTCCTACCTGTTCTGGGAGACACAAAAACATCATCTGGATGCCACCAGTCCAAGGTCCAGCAACAGAGGGAGGGACACCACATATGGACAGAACATGGCACATCTCTGCCTTGGAGTTCTGAAAAATAATTATTATTAGTAATAATAATTTGTATTAATTAATATTAGCCACACTGACATTAGAACATGAGTGGCAAGTGCATCATCTGTAGCTGCTGGGAGCTCCAAGTGTGGCCTGTGACTGTCTCTGTCCCCAGAGGCTTGGAAAAAATATAGGAAATACAGCAAAGGAATGGACCTCACACACAAACTCCCCAAAATCTTGCACAACATCAGCAAATTATTTTGATTTGGAAACTTCCTTGTGGTTGTTTGAAGGCAGCGACTCAAGAGAAAGAAATCCAGCAGCAGCCCCAACAACCCAAATCTGTCCTTCATGGCACATCCAACCCCCCAATCCCAAATGCACTCCCCATGGCATCCCTGCTCCTTCTTCTTCTTCAATTCCCAGTCTCAAATACAACCTCCAGTCCCATTCCCAGCGCCCATCTCCATCCCAAATGGACTCTACTGGTTGGAGAGGAAGACTACCAGCCCCATGAGTCAAAAACTCTGAAACCCCATCGGTGTCTCTGCCTCATTTCTTACTGGGACCAGTTCCTGCACAACTGTAGCTCTGCTCTAGCCCAAAGCAGAGCTTGGTCCAGCCCTGTTTGGGGTGGCAGATGCTGAAAAACCCCCTCCCATCAGACCAGGACCCTTCTGGGGCAGCACCTCTCTGCTGGGAAGGCAACAGGGCTGAGTGGCAGCAGGGATCCTTTACCCAAGGAGGGGGTATGTCGCACCCCCAAAGTGTGGGCAAGCTGAGACCGGGGCTGCTGCTGGTTTTATCCCCGATTTTGATCCTTCTCTAAGGCCCTTTTGTTCCTCTGCCCCCATCCCAGCCTGCCCCGAGCCTGCGGGGCCGAGGGCAGGAGGTTCTGGGGCCCTGCCTGCGCCGCTGCCCGACAGCTGGCAGCCGGGCTTCCCTTGGGGGGGGTGAGAAGGGAGGGGGGTGGCTCTCCCCTCCTCTGTCGCCTCCAAGCTGCTCTAGGGGCTGCTCTGGAATAGGGACAAGATGCAGCTGCCTGGCCGGGAAGGGGGAGAAGTGAGAGGAAAACGAGAATTTGAGAAATAAGCAGCCACGTCGCTTCAAAGCAGCTTCAGGCGGGCGGACGTTTCCCTCATCTCCGCGGTGAAGGGTCTGTTTCCCAAGAAAAGCCCCAAAATACCCCCCTCCTCTCCTCCCCAGGAGCCAGCCCCATCGGGAGGAAGGTGGGAACCCTCCGTGAGCCCATCCTTCTCCAACTCGGGGGGATCAACAGCGGCGAAACCCCCCGACGGGGCGGGAGGGAGGAAATTTGGAATCTCCGGGAGAAAGGGGCAGAGCGGGCAGCCCGACCTGCACTCGTCGGGGTTTTATTTGAAACGGGATTGACGACAGGAAAACATCAGCCCCATGTGTGGCCACTCCTTCCCAGTTGCACCAGTAAGGTACAGCCGTTGGGAGAGCGGGGAGAACTCCCTCAGGCTTTACCGGGGAGGACGGGGAGGCGATGGCCGGTCCCCGCCGCCCCGGCAGCGCTAAAGGACCTCTCCACCCCTTGGCTACCGATTTCCAAGGGATTCAACGAAATTCGCAGCTCCCGGGCTCACTTCGGGCTCAGAGCATCTTATTCTGCTTGTAGCTTTGAGGAAGGGTTCGCTGCTTTTGCTTTTCTCCTTTCCTTTTATGTATTGATTTTTTTTTAAATTTAATTCTAACGCCCAGCAAAACTTTCACCGCCTGCAAGCAAAAGGCAGATCGCGAGTGGGGAGAAGAGGGTTAGAGAGGCGAGGAGAAAGCCTTTCCTCCTTGCCACCACCCCCTCTTTTTATCACACACCCCCCTCGCGACTAATCACCCCATTAGGAGCCCCATCAGCAGGATAATGACAGCAAAAGAGGGGCGGATATCGCCCGGAAAGCGCCTGGATCCGGGCGACAATTAAATCCCGTTAATCAAGCCGCAAAGGTGTCGCCGCCCGGGGGAGTGACATCCCCCAAAACGCCTGGTGGCCAATGGGCGCCTTCACACCGGGGGAGAAGGGGGGGAGAAGATGACAAGGGACAGGACAAGAAGGAAAGGGGGTGCTTGGATCCCTGAGCCGGAGTGGCACAAATTGATTTTTTTTTCCCCTAAATTTTCCCCTAATTTCTTCCTCCACTCCCTCCCGCACC
>VZTY01014402.1:0-65176 GCA_013400935.1 Turnix velox | reverse complement strand
CTATTCTGTGAGTCTGTGATTCTTAAGTCTTTATTGTGGCTGCAGGAATGCATCAGGGGGATGGGCCAAGGGGCCACAGGTTCAGTGGCATCTTCCTCTGACACCTTAGGGACTAGAAGGCATCAACCAGGTGTTCTCCAGCTCCTCTGGTGTCACACTTCCTTTCAGTCATGCGATCTTTCCCCATCCCCCAAAATCTCCTCCTTCCATTCATGGTCAGAGAAGTTGTCCCCATGCTGGTGTCTCTGACCTTACAGCCACTCACCTTCAGGCACCTCATCCCAGCAATTCTCCCAGCTCTGTGCTCACCTGAAAAAGGGGGAAAAACAGCAGAGGGAGGCTGGCTGCTGTGATCAGGAAGGTGGAGGGGGGGGGAGTTGCTGATAAGGGGGAGTGGGAGGAGAATTATGGCTTTACCTTGGCAGCACAGTAGAGGGGAGGTGAGTTTTGGGAGCAGCAGGTAGAGGCAAAGTGGGCTCGCTGTTCCACCAGCTTCCCCAGCAGCTCAGGGCTGCCCTCCAGCATGGTCTGTGCCAAGCTCTCACGTAGCCTGTGGTGTAAGCACCATAAGTTTTAACCAGGATCCAAAAGCATTGAATACCTTCTACAACTTCTTTATTGTTTGTTTTTGGAGGGGAGGCATATTTGGAATGGGGCTGGATGCCTTTCAGAAGATGTGTCAGGTGGGAGGTGTCTATGCCTATGGCAGGGGATGTAAAACTAAATGATCTTTAAGGTCCCTTCCAACCCAGACCATTGTATGGTTCCTGTATTTCACTGCTATTTAGGCTTAAAATTCCCTTGTTCCTGTATCCTGGTAGTTTTAGACAGTGCACCCACTGGCCTGGTTTTGATGGCAAGGGCAAGGGAGGGATACGGGCTAGATGGAGAGTGGCTTGAATGCAGCCCTGAAGAAAAGGATTTGGGGGTGTCAGTGGATGACAAACTCAACATGAGCCACCAGTGTGTGCTTGCAGCTAAGAAGATCAACCCAATCCTGGGCTGCATCAAGAGAAGTGTGACCAGCAGGTCAAGGGAGGTGATTTTGCTCCTATACTGGGCTCTGGTGAGGCCCCACCTGGAGTTACTGTGGCCAGTTCTGGANAGGACTAGAAATAATGGGTGTAAATTGGAAGAGGGGAGATTCAGGCTAGACATAAGAAAGAATTTCTTTAGGATGAGGGTAGTGAAACACCAGAAGAGGTTGTGGATGCCCCTCATCCCTGGAGGTGTTTAAGGTCAGGCTGGACAAGTCACTGAGCAGCCTGATGTAGTGGGAGGTGTCCCTGCCTATGGCAGGGGGTTTGGATCTTGATCTTTAAGGTCCCTTACACCCCAAATTATTCTATGAAAAAGCTCACCTCTTCTTAAAGTTGAGGAAATTCAACTGGTTGTACCACCCACAGAGCTGGTCAGCCTTTTCCAGGAAACGAGGCAGCCCTTGTCCAATCTGCAGTTGCTGGGGTGGCAGAGGGTGGCTGTCACTAGGCCAGAAAAAGCCTCTGTGTGGGGGCTTCTTGGCAGGGGCAGACAGCAGGGTGAGCCAAGGAGGATGTCCCTGCCCCTCACCTTGCTGTGCAGGCAGGCAGAAGTGTCCTTGGAGGTGCAGCACTCCTCCCTGACTTTTTCTAAGGTGTCATAGAGGTTGTTGAGAAAGGCTTCAGGGATGCTGGGATGCTCCTGTGCCAGCTCAAACAAGTACCTGGAGAGAAGAAAAAGAGTAATAATTTGGATTTTTATTAGTGTTTTGAGTTTTTATGTATCAAGTGGGGTTATTTTTTTCTTCAGAAGCACCTGATGATGAAAGTGCCACTTTAGCTGTAATTGTGTGTATGTGCCATAAAATCATAGGATAGTTTAGGTTGGAAGGGACCTTAAAGACTATCTTTAAGGGCAAGAACACTTCCCACTGGACCAAATTGCTCAAAACCCTGTCCAGCCTGGCCTTCAACACTTCAGGGATGTCTGTGAAGTTTTAAGAAGTTTTCTTCTGGCCTGAGCATTCTAGCATTCTACAAGAAGATGATACCAATCATCTCCTACAGATGCAAACTTGGCATCATCTGTTTTTCAGTAGAAATCATCCTGTATCTTGAATGACGTGCTCAGTGTGGGATGGGTACATCTTTGTGCAGTCTCTGGGGGATATAGTGGAAGGAAGATGGCATGATGTCTCTGGTGAAGAGAAGGCTGAGGGAATACTTCATGGTAGCTTCTCAATACCTGAAGGGGGCCCACAGAAAGGCAGGGGTAGGATGTTTGAATAGGGTATCTGATGGAAGGACTAGAAATAATGGATGTAAATTGGCCATGGGCTGTTGGTGACCTCCTGCTCAGGAAAGCCTAGGGAGGGGGCTTGTCTGATGTCACGAGAGAAGTGTGACCTGCAGGTCAGGAGAGGTGATTTTGCCCCTCTACTGGGCTCTGGTGAGGCCCCACCTGGAGTTACTGTGTCCAGTTCTGGAGCCCTCAACATAAGAAGGACATTGAGCTGCTGGAGCAGGTCCAGAGGAGCCCACAAAGATGATCAAAGGGCTGGAGCAACCGCTGAAGCCTGGCTGAAGGAGTTGGGGTTGTTCAGCCTGGAGAAGAGAAGGCTCAGGGAGGACCTCATAGTAGCTTCTCAATACCTGAAGGGGGCCCACAGAAAGGCAGGGGTAGGATGTTTGAATAGGATATCTGATGGAAGGACTAGAAATAATGGATGTAAGTTGGAAGAGGGGAGATTCTGGCTAGATATGAGAAAAAAAAATTACTTAGGATGAGGGTGGTGAAACAGTGGAAGAGGTTGCCCAGAGAGGTTGTGGATACCCCCTCAGTCTCTGGAGGTGTTTAAGGCCAGGCTGGACAAGGCACTGAGCAGCCTGATGTAGTGGGAGGTGTCCCTGCCTATGGCAGGGGGGTTGGAGCTTGATAATCTTTAAGGTCCCTTCCAACCCAAACTATTCTATGATTCTAGGTATGTTGATACTGAAATGAAATAACAATATTTTTGCTGGATTTTACAGAAATAAGGCAACTTACTTCCAACTTCTCCCCCCCTGCTACAGAGCACCTATAGCACAGGAACATTAATATGGATGTACTCTATTCTATGCTCTTCCCCTGTTTCTCCTAACAATAACCAAATCCTATAACAAAGAAAAAGGGGGATGTCATTGGTGGGTACAGCTCACCTCTTGGTGTGGTGTGTCCCTTCCTCGTTGCAGATCTGGCTGTTTATGCGTTTCTGCACCACTGGCTGTGCAGGGATGGGTGCTGGGGGCAAAGCAGAGATGCAGAAATAGTTCTGCACCAGGTTATTCCCCTGACAGCAGGTGGCAAACCTTTCATCCTGGCCCATCAGTGCCCTGCAGGTTTTGGCTGTGTGAGCTGATAACTGCAAAGAGATGGAGCAGAGAGTTTGGCATCCAGCTCCCCCAGGGTTGGGAACCCCTTATTGTCAGAGATTCATATTTTCTCTACCTTCTTGGGCAGGCAGTCCTCATCCACAGAGTCACAGCACTGGGAAAAGACCTCAGCAGCATCTTCTGCCAGGGGGTAAAGGTCCTCGAAGGATGCACTAGGTATCTTCTGAGCCAGGGAGGAGAGGTAGCTGGGCAGGCACAAAGTGTGTGAGGGGCACTGTCAGTTGTCCCACAAAAACCCACAAACTGATGTTTTTTCCTTCATATGAATGCAGGGGAAAAAGGGTGGTGGGCCACGGGGCTGCTCTACTAAAGGATGTTGCAGCAGGCTTGGTTTTGCACCTTCATTATCACTTGTCTTAGGGAATGCTGCCTACAAGTGGGCTGTAGAGCTTGAAATAGGATCAGGCTTGGGATCAAGGAGAGAAAAAGCCACTTTTCCTTTACCTTGCAGTGACTTTGTCCTTCCCATACACAGCAAGGCGGGAGCAAGCTCGGTTTGACATCAGGGTGAGGAGGGAGAGGGTTTTCCTTTCCAGTTTCTGCCACCAAAAGAAAAAAGTTGGAGATGCTGTACAAGGGAAATGTAGGCCTTTTACCAGCCACTTCTCCCTGGGCCATTGTCAGGGTGCTTGCCTGGCTCCACAGGGAATAGGGATGGAGAGGAACTGGGAGATGTTGAAGGGTCTCACCTCCTTCAAGAAGCAGGTATTGGGTGCAGGGGAGACACAACAGGTAGAGACCATGGAGAGAAAGGTGGTGGTGGAGCCCAGGAGCAAAGGCAGGGGTGCCTGGCCATAGCTGCTGGAGTACTCATGCAGAAACCTGTGTCAGAGGTGGGCTAGAGGAGTCCTGGCATCCCAGTATCACATACTGGGGGTGCAGGAGATAGGGGATTTTAGGGTTGTTAGGGCTAGTCAGGAATGGGATTCTTACTCCATTGCACAAAGCAATCCCCTCACAATGGTGATGGTATCCCTCATTCCATTGTTTAAAACCATGCTCCTGGCACCCATGTGAGTGCACAAATCCCAGCCTTTTATTCTGATGAACAGGTAGCCCCATGGCTACCAAGAGCAGAGGGGTGAGTCTGGGAGGTATTTGCTCTTTGTCAGCTAGCACCAACCTGCTCCTAGGCTCAACGAGGTGTTATAGAAAGATTTGGGTGGGAAGGGACCTTAAATATCACCCAGTTCCATCCCCTGCCATGGGCAGGGACACTTCCCACTAGACCAGGTCCCTCCAAGACCTCCCCAAACTGGCCTTGAACACTTCCATGGATGGGGTAGCCACAGCTTCTCATGGCAGCCTGGGCCAGGGTCTCACCACCCTCACAGCAAAGAATTTTTTCATAATATTTCATGTAAATCTCTCCTCTTTCAGTGTAGAAACCCTTCCTCCTCACCCTATGGTTATCCTCCTTGATCAAGAGTCTTTCTAGAAATAATGGATGTAAATTGGAAGAGGGGAGATTCAGGCTAGATAGAAGAAAGAAATTCTTTAGCGTGAGGGTGGTGAAACAGTGGAAGAGGTTGCTCAGAGAGGCTGTGGATGCCCCCTCAATCCCCGGAGGAGTTTAAGGCCAGGCTGGACAAAGCACTGAGCAGCCTGATGTAGTGGGAGGTCTCCCTGCCTATGGCAGGGGGTTGGAACTAGAGGATCTTTAAGGTCCCTTCCAACCCAAACTATTCTATAATTCTTGGAGTGCTTTTAGGGGCAGGAAAGGGCTCAGAAGTCTCCGTGGAGCTTTCTCTTCTTCTGACTGAACCCCCTGAACTCAGCCTCTCCTTGCAGCAGAGGGCTTCCTGTTGACCCCTTCTAATAGGGCCATGTCTTTTCCTGCACTGAGAACTCCAAAGCTGGACACACAACTCCAGTGGGCTTGAATTCCCTCTCTCTGCCCATGCTGCTGGAGAATGCAGCCTCAGGCTTTGTCTACACCCCACTGTACCTGTCTGCAAAGTCTTTGGGGTCCTTCTTGAAAGCCTGGCAGAGTTCTTCATTGGAGGGCTGGAGGTATTGAGGCAGCTCTTGGGGGGGATGCTTTAGGGCAGCCAGGCACAGCTTCTGCTCCAGCCCCTCGTGGGCACAGCAGCCAGCAGTGCCGGGGTGAGATGGGAAGGGTGAGCTGTCACTGCAGGATTTGGCTGATAGAGCTGAGGACTGGCAGGATGGAGAGGTAGAGTTACACAGTGAGGAGACATCCCATCCCCTTCCAAACCACATTTTTTTGGGGGGTTCATCACCTGGTCAGGCTTACCCTGGTGTCATAACAGGAGGGGTCAGCACCTTCAGCGCAGCAGGTTTCGGCCAAGGAGACAATTTCACCAACCAGGTGACTGATCTCCTCAAAGGTGGCATTGGAGTACTTCGTGCTGGTGGCAACCATGGTCCTGGGAGCAGAGAGAGAGGAGAGGATGAGCTGGTGGGTACAAGCCTCTCTCTTAAAAATGAAAAAAATCATGGCGTCATCCTGGCATAATGGGGTTTAACCCCCAGCAGCTGCAGAAAAGCAGCAAGAAATAATAGCACATCCCTTGGAAAACAGCCAGGAAAGACCTGGCTGGAGTGGGACAACATAGCTGTGAGATGCCCTTTCCAGGAGATAATGCACCAGCTTTGTTAAGTAATTCCTAACTATTTAGGGCCATAATTGGTTTAGAGTACCTGGGAGGGTAAATTTGGCAGGAGGGTACCTACAGGGTTCGGAAGTTCTCCTTCCCCAAGACCTTGAAATCCTGGCAGACTTTTTCCCGGAGATAAGGTTTACCTGTAAGGGCAGAAAAAGGAGGAGGTTTTCTGAGCAGGATTTGTGCTTTGTGGTGGCCAGGTAGGATTGTTATTTATTTCCACACTTGTTTCTCAGCTTGAACCCAGTAGTTGTTCCCCAGGGGAGATGCTACCCACCAGCAAAGGATGGTGCCAGGCTCAGAGAAGCATCTCTGGTCCCCAGCTCTGGGGGCAGGCAAAAAATATCTGCCCCAAACAAGGAGCAAGGTTTGAAGGCATCTCTGGACATAGGAATTATGGGGGACAGGAGCCCCCAGTGCTGAAGGCATACTGGGAATAATCCTATTGATTTTGGTTACAGATCACACTGGTTAGACTTTGGTACCAGCAAGGTAAATACTGACATTTGTGTATTACAGCAGGGGAGCAAGGTCATCTCCCCAAAAGAGAGGGCCATTACACTGAAGGTCATGTTATTTTGGTGGGAAAGGGAGGGTCAAGGGGGCTTTTACAAGGTGGAAAAAAGTGGGAGTTAAAAGGCAATTCTCTTCTGTTGCATTTTTCTTCATTTTCAGAAGATCTTTGTTTTTTGTTTTGGTTTTTGTTTTTCTTTGGCAAGAGGTGGCACAGAACATCCTTCCCACCCCAGAAGGTGGGCTTTACAGTGATATGGTGCTGTATTTTCTCTTTGTGGAGGGTGAAATCTTATTTTCTCTTTGTGGAGGGTGGAAGCCAAGCCTTGTGAAATCATCTCCTCCCTCCATCCCAACCCCAGCCCAGCTCCTCTAGCATCACCCCAAAGGGTATCCCAGGTACCATAAGAATCCTTCATCTTTTCCTTTCTCCTCTTTCTGCCCAGTGATTTGACAGGAAGATGGGAAGAAGGGAGGCACCCAAAAAGTCACCAGGATACAGCAAAGCCCCAGATGCAGGATGCATGCCCTTACCTCGGTGCATGGCGTGAGCAGCAGCTAAAAGCAGCAGCAGAATGAGAGGTGCCCTCATCTTGGGGGGCTGGTTTCCTTCCTCCTGCAGAAAAGCAGAACTGGGAAACTCATCCTGAAGTTTATATGGAGATCCTCCTGCCCACGGCCAGGTGAATGATTAATCCCAGTGGCAGGGAAGAGGGCAAGCATCCTTGGCCTGCCTGCCACAGCCTGCATGTCAGCACCTCCAAAATGAGACTGGTTTTAATCATTAACTCAGCAAAATGGGGATGCCCTGCTGGGGGGGACATGAGGCATGGGCTTCTTGAGGGTCACAGATGGATGGTGAATGGATAGCTGAGGGTTGGGATGAGGGGCAAGGAAGGAGGCATCACTTTTAGGGTGCAAGCACAGCAGATTCTCCATGGGTTGGTGGTTAAATGGGAATACTGCAAGGGAACAGTGGCCCTGCTCTGCTGTGAGTGTGTTCTATCAGGCGTGGGTCAGGCTGACTCCAACCATGGAGATACTGAGGTCAAGACAAACTTTAATCTATGATTCTATGATAATTTATCTAGCCTTAGAAAGGCAGACAGCAGGCATAATGGCCCCAAACTGCAGATGTCACATCACATTGGTGTCCCACTAGCACACTGATGCCCCTCTCATTACAGCATAGTGTGTACCCCTCCAGTCCTAAACATGCCCCACTCCTGAGAGCACCCCCATCCCCAGCACCCAGGGGAGGCCTCTGGGACATTGAGGGGCCCTCATTCTGCTAGAGGCAAGAGGGAAGTCCCTCAACATCCCTTGCTTGGGCTGTGTTTTGGTTTTTCTGACTTTTTTTACTTTTTTCTCCCTCTCCCCCCCCACCTTCCCACCCACCATTTTTCCTCTTTTTTCTTTTTTTAGTTTTTTTCCTTTTTTCCTGTAATTTTCTTTTGTCCTATTTTTTTCTTCTTTTTTTTCTGCTTTCCTCTTTTATGCCTTTTAAATGAGTTTTTTCTGCTTTGTTTTTTTCTTTTTTTTTTTTTTTCCCTTCTACTTTACCTTGGTTTTCTTTTTTCTGGCCTTTTCTTTTTTCTTTTTAATTTTTTCTCCCCCATTTTTCGCTCCCAGCAACACCTGAAGCAGCCCCACAGGCAACAGCCCTCTCTGAACAATGACAAATTACTCTCACTTTGGGATGGGATGGGCTGATGAGATTGAGATGAGATGATGGATGTGATGGTGAGTGTGGGTGCCTTTGGCCAGGTGCAGAGAGGAACTGTGGGGAGCTGTTGATTGCCTCCAGGGTTAGGTTTTGCAGTTGTCCTCCCTGCACTGAGCTGACCAACACCCTTATCTCCTGGTGGCTGGAACCTGTGGCTGTGGCCAGGGTCATGGGTCAACAGAAATGTCCCTGCAGGCCACCTGTCCACATTGTGGTCACAAGCTCTGGGTTCTGCCTTCCCCCCTACAAGGGCTGCAAACAGGGGCACCATGAGTCTGATTTTTTGTCTTTCTCAAGGGTTGCTTTGGTCTTTGTCTCAAGGAGGGTAGAGCCTTGCTCCTGCCATCTATTTCTGCTTCTGCCTCTCTGATGTTCCTCAGCCTTTCAAACACTTTGTGCAGCTCTGCCACTATTCCAGGCACATCCTAACTGGTGATGAAGCAGGCTAGATAGAAGAAAGTTCTTTAAGGTGAGGGGAGTGAAACACTGGGACAAGTTTGCAAAGGATGACTGTTATTTGGAATAGAGATGGTTGGCATCTTCCTCAAGAAGCCATTTATGGCCTCTGGAATCTCTACCCAAATTGTGATTCAAGTGACAAGATGTAGCTGAGATGTGAAGCCAAATCAAGTGATGGAACCTTCTCCTCTCCATGCAGTGGGCTGGAAATTCAGCCTCTTTGTATCATCACTCATAGAATCATAGAATAGGTTGGGTTGGAAGGGACCTTAAAGATCATTGAGTTCCAACCCCCCTGCCATAGGCAGGGACACCTCCCACTCCATCAGGCTGCTCAGTGCCTTGTCCAGCCTGGTCTTGAACACCTCCAGAGAGGGGGCATCTACAACCTCTCTGGGCAACCTCTTCCAGTGTTTCACCACCCTCACTGTAAAGAATTTCTTTCTTATGTCAAGTCTAAATCTCCCCCCCTCCAATTTACATCCATTGTTTCTAGTCCTCCCATCCGATAGCATATTAAAAAGTCCTGCCCCTGCCTTTCTGTAGGACCCCCTCAGGTACTGTAAGTTACTATGAGGTCCTCTCTGAGCCTCCTCCTTCCTTCCCTCACCATTTCTCTGCACCCTGTGCTTCTCCTGAGGTCAAAGCAGTTCCTCTGTGCTCCCCAACACAATAAACAGTCTCAGTAGTGAGCACTTTACAGAGAGAGGAATCAGCTTGGCAGAAGAGAAACTGAGAGGGCAGAAGGATTATTCCACATGTGTGTGAAAGACACGGGGAGAAAGAAAAGAGAATTGGGCTTTTGGGGAGCTGGAGAGGAGAAAACAACCCCCTTTTAGTCTGAGGATCAAGGATTCTCTGAACCATCTCAGGGTTAATTTTTTGGGGAGTCCTTCATAAGCCTTGCAGAAAGGCAGTGGTGATTCTTCAGCCATGTCAAGTTCTGGGGTTTATGGGTTCCAACAAGAAAATGTGGGTTCCATTCCACAGCCCCAAGCTTTCCCCCACCAGTATTACCCCACCTGCCTTCTTCATTCCCTTTAAAAGCTTCCCCACAACGATTTCCCATCCTTATTTCTTCCTAGTGAATCAGCAAAATCACTCCAAACCTTCCCAGAAGGATTTACTCTCTGTGGTCCTGATCTACTTTTAGAGGCAGGGTTCTTTTAGATGAGATCCATCACATTTTCCCACAACCATTTTCCATCTTTATTTCTTCCTAGTGATTCATCAAAATCACTACAAACCTTCCCAGAAGAATTTACTCTCTGGGGTCCTGATCTACTTTTAGAGGCAGGGTTCTTTTAGATGCGATCCATCACATTTTCCTCATAACCATTTTCCATCCATATTTCTTCCTAGTGATTCACCAAAATCACTCCAAACCCTCCCAGAAGGATTTAATCTCTGGGGTCCTGATTTTTAGGTGGGTCCATCACATCTTCCCACAACCATTTCCCATTCTTATTTCTTCCTAGTGAATCAGCAAAATCACTCCAAACCTTCCCAGAAGGGTTCTTTTAGGTGGGTCCCATCACAAGGACCTTCAACAGGGATGCAAAAATTGCACATTAAACTTCAATAACCTATTAAGAAATATAAGATGCCTGTAATAAAAACAGTCATAAGTCTTTTTTTTTTCTTTTTTTTTTTTTAAGAATAAGACCAACAATTTCTCTACAGTAGTTTTGTCAGCTTAAAATTTGTATCCATCTGACACAGCATGTACAGGTATCTAATGACATCTGTCTGTAATCTTAGCACAAAAAGAACAGCCCTTTGTGTGTAAAGATTTAGCACATAAAATACTATCCAGAAATCAACTTTTAATAAATATCTTTAGTTCTCCATCCTATATACAAGTACTTTACAGCAACAGGCAGGAGAAGAGTGAGACTGGGAGGAGGACTGTGAAGGAGGCAGTTGATGAGATAAATTATGAGCAGGTTATTGCAGTCAGATGCATTGTGGTCCTGGAGATTTCAGAGGTGAATCATGCTGAAAAAAAAATAGTAAAAATCTCTCTCACCTTAACATCAACACTTCCAGTAGAAAGGAAGAAAAAAAAAAGTTAAAAAAAATATCTAAGTCTTGCCACAGCTATTTCTGCTTAGCATTTTTTGTGCCTTTTTCAGCTGCAGAAATAATCACTGGGACCATCACTGGGAAGAGAACTGGGTTGTGACTGGTGGGTGTCACAGCACTTAGAGTATGTACAGGGTTTTTCATGCTGATGGGCAAAAGGAGAGGGGTGGGATGGTGCTTGGGGCTCATTTCCCAGCCACATCCCAGTGTTTTTTCCAACCTGTGATGATGCTAAAGTTACTAAAACTACTTCAAAATGGGTGTGTGGCTCTACTCATACCTTTAGGTTTGCATTTCTTTTCAACAGAAAGCAACACATTGTTGATACTTCATTTAAAAAAAACAAAACAAAACAAACCAACCCTTTCCTATTGTCATATGGAAAAGGAACTCCTACTTTTTATGATAATACTGCTTAAAAATAGCTCTTGGGATGTAAAATAAGGCAGAACTCAATGGCAGGCACCCAGCAACTGTCCGGAAAATAGGTCAACAGTTGTCTCACAGCACAAAACTCTTCAAAATAACACTGATAATTCTGCAATATACAGTATTTACACAATGGCTGTGGATTTTGCTCATGCCATTTTCTGTTTATGGTGATAAATTAGCAAAAGTCTTACACTGTTCCATCACCACAAAAAAAAAAACCCAAGGATTTGGTATAGTGCAAACATCTTGGTACCTCTTGTAGTGGAGCATTTTCTACACATGACCATTAAACCCCAAAAATAATGAGGTGAGCATGGAGGTTGGGTGATGCCCTCAGCAACTGCTGCTCAGGATTGGGGATATTCTTTGGTGCTTTGCTCCAACATGCTCAAGCTCACTGGGTAAAGACGTAAGGGAGGAGGACAGGAGCAACTAGAAAGTGAACCAGCACTTCTTGTTCATCATTATTTACAAGGAAAAGGAGTCGATGGAACTGCAGTGTCCTGCTTGTGGTAAAGCAGCATGCACCCTCAGATCCAGAAATAATGGAAATGAAACCCAAAGTGTCAAACAAAGCTTCTTCCCATGACTCTTCCTCCATGAGGCATTCATTTTCCCATGTTGGAGGACCTTGAAGGTCATCTCTTCTCCACATGCTTCTCGCTCCTCCTGGAGGTTCTGGGTGAAGAAGTTGCAGGTGCTGTGGTGGTGTTCGCTGGCCCCATGGGAAGAGCTGCTGCCAAGGCCAGGGCACCATGAGAATGAAGGTTGCTGCTGTTGGAAGGCAACTGGTGTAGCAATGTGAAGAGCCTGCCAATCTTCCTGGCTTGAGGTGCTCTCCACTGGGGAAACTCAATGCCTTTGGGCTTGGAGTTGGAAGGGGAGGTGGGGGTACTGGTGTCCTCTTCTGAGAGCCTCTTGCCTGGAGAACTGCCACCCAAGAACTGGGTGTACTGGGCCACGGCAGGAGTTGGCATCATCAAAGCTCTGGGGAGGTTGCTCTGATCAAAGATGACATCCTGAGAGGATTCAGCTGCTCTGGTGAGGAAGGGGGGAGGGAGGGTGCTGCTGTGCTTGCTGCAGGACTCACAGCACAGCTTGTTGTAGCCAGGGATGGAACAGTAACGGGCCAGCACTTCCATCTGACAGAAGATAGATTTGTCTCCCATACAGGGCTCATCTGCAAAGCACATGTAAAGTTGTTAGTGAAGACAGCAAAGAGCATCAACAGCATTTAGGTGGGCACTGATGAAAGTTTTGCATGCAGTTCACCAGTGATGGACACACAACAGGCAGTTTGCTTCGTGCCCTTATAAACTCCAAATAAAGCAACTCTGACGGGGAACTAAAGAAACCAGGGGTCACTTCTAAAATGCCAGCTTCTCAGCACACCAAAAGCCAAAGGTTGCATCTGTGGAGGGTCACAGATGACAATTTCCAGTGCTAAGCAACACCATCTACCAACACTCACCTTCATTTCCAACCTGACAACGTTATCTACAGCATTAAACACAGAGAAATCTTCCCTTAAAGAATTAAACCACAAGCAGTATTTCTCAAAGATGCTTTTCTCAAAGTAGAGTGTTAAGGTTGAATGAAGTGTTGTTTGGACATGTCCAAACCATCTCCAAACAGTGCCTAGAGAACCCTTCACTTCCAACCTGAGAATGTTATAGATCAAGAACAGCATTAAACACAATGAAATCTTCCCTTCAAGAATTAAACTACAGGGAATACTTCTCAAATATGCTTTTCTCAAAATGGAATGTTCTAATTGGGTGAAGTTTTGTTTGGATGACATGTCCAAACCATCTCCAAATCTTCGCTTCCAACCTGAGAAAGTTATCTATCAACTGCATTAATCACAATGAAATCTTCTCTTTGAGAATTAAACTACAAGCAATATTTCTCAAAGAAAAAATAGGATATGTGATAGAAGGACTGGAAATAATGGATGTAAATTGGAAGAGGGGGGATTCAGGCTAGATATAAGAAAGAAATTCTTTAGGGTGAGGGTAGTGAAACACTGGAAGAGGTTGCTCAGAGAGGTTGTGGATGCCCCCTCAATGCCTGGAGGTGTTTAAGGCCAGGCTGGACAAGGCACTGAGCAGCCTGATGCAGTGGGAGATGCAGGGGGACTCCCTGATGCAGTGGGACTATGACAGGGGGGTTGGAACTTGACGATCTTTAAGGTCCCTTCCAACCCCAACCATTCTATGAGTCTACGATCAATCTTCCTTGGACAGATTTTATTTTTACTGGCTCTGGAAAAACCCAGGGTTTAATCTGCAGCTCTTTATAGGAACACACACGCTGCACTGAGGCAAGAGAAGATAATTTTCAGCAGGAATTCAGCATGGGGAAATCTGGAAAACTAAACTAGAAAAGCTAATATTGAAACACAAATCTTTGCATTGTAGATGGGGCAGTCTATTAATATAAATGAAAGCACCCAGTGTGAAAAATGATGGCTGTCACCTCCTTGAGATGCTGTGCTTCTATCAAATCCCTTCCATAAAAGCATCAAGAGAGCCCCCAAACAATTAGCTTTGCCTTCCCATAATGACAAAACCAAAAGATCTTATTTCACGTTTCTCTATAGTAGTTATTAGTTATTTTTTAAATTTTTTTTTCATCAGTCATTTGATGGTTTAGTTTCTACGACACAATTGTGGTTATTTTTTAATTTATTTTTTTTTTTACATCAGTCATTTGATGGTTTGGTTTTTGTGACTCAATTATGGTAATTAATTTTTTTTTTTACATCACTTATTTGATGGTTTAGTTTCTATGACACAATTGTGGTTATTTTTTAATTTATTTTTTTTTTTACATCAGTCATTTGATGGTTCGGTTTTTGTGACTCAACTGAGAGTGCAAAGATTTGGTTTTGCACTGATCTACTCGGGGTAGGGTTGGGTAAATCTAATCTGGTTATACTCACAGAATCCCTGTTTTTTACTTTTTAGGTTAATTCTGCACCACCTAGTCAACCGTTTCCTAGTCAGTATGTGGGGGGCCATGTCCTTCCGATGATGTTCATGGTAAAAACTCTCCTTTTCACAATTTGTTACTTGCTCCACAGTCACTATGAGCAGAAGACACAAAAAAGCTTATGGGGCTCCCTCAGGAATCTTGAGGTGGTGAAGTTACTTGCAACTGATTTGTGAAACTGATACCTTTTGCCTAAGTCTAAAGACCTGAAAAATCAGAATTTCATCTCTAAGGTGACTATATAGACTCTATATAGTCTCTATATAGACTAAATGGCAAGGATTGCACAAGCATAAATATGCAAACAGTGAGTGGCAGGAGGATGGAGCCAGGCTCTTCTCAATCATATTCAGTGATAGAATGAGGGGCAGTGGGTGCAAGCTGAAACACAGGAGTTTTCACAGAAATAGGAGAAAAAACTTTGTCAGGGTGAGGGTGACAGAACAGTGGAATAGGCTGCCCAGAGAGGATTTGGGGTCTCCTTCTCTGAAGACATTCAAACCCCACCTGGACAGCTTCCTGTGTCACATGATCTGTGTGTTCCTGCTCCAGGGGGATGGGACTAGATGATCCCTTGAGGTCCTTTCCAATCCCTGTGATTCTGTGAAAAAGTCTGTCTGCATAAAAACTGTAGAATATCATGGGTATTCTATATATATATATGGAATATATTTAGAATAATATATATATACAGAATAAATATTATATATTCTGGTAATTTGCTTTGAAATCAGTCTTCAGCAAAGGCTGATTTTACTCAGAGAGAGAGAGGGTGGTATTTTCCACCCTTTGTGTAATGTTAGATTTATTATTAGAACATATCATGAATTTTCCTGCTTATTCTTCCCCTAGCCAAGAACTTGATGTTGCCAATCTAACATAAAGAGAATCAGAAGCCAGAAATAATTCAGTGTTCAAGTCAGCATAAGGTTCTGATGATACACATCTATTAGAATAAAAATATTTGACACTCATAGAACTCTGGGATTTCAAAAAAATGGTAAAAATGGCACAAAAAGCTGTGTTAGAGGGGAAGTCAGGAGTTGGAAATTTGGAAAAAAAAAACCACCAGTAAAAAAAAAGAGAGGATTTTACATCTTGTTCCTGTTTGTATTATAGAGTCACAGACAGTGATTTTCTCCCACCTAGTGGATACAGCCTTTTATAAATTTTCCCTGCTCATAAAATTGTGTTCTGTTCCACTTTTTTTCACAGGCAGAAGATAAATAAGGGGAAAAGTAGACAAAATTTATCAGCCTTGAATACAGATTCTTTAAGATGATGCTTCAAAACTAAGTGAAGAATATTATAAAGCTCCAGCCCTTTTTTATTCCTGGTTTGGAAGCAGTTTCACCACCAATAAAAAATGGGGATTTTTACATCTTGTTCTTGTTTGTATTATAGAGTCACAGACAGTGATTTTCTCCCACCTAGTGGATACAGCCTTTTATAACTTTTCCCTGCTCACAAAATTACCTTCTGCTCCACTTTTTTTCACAGGCAGAAGATAAATAAGGGCAAAAGTAGAGAAAATTTATCAGCCTGGAATACAGATTCTTTCAGATGATATTTCAAAACTAAGTGAAGAGTTTTATAAAGCTCCAGCCCTTTTTTCTTCCTGGTTTGGAAGTAGTTTCACCACCAGTAAGAAAAAAAAAGGGGATTTTTACATCTTGTTTTTGTTTGTATTATAGAGTCATAGACTGTGATTTTCTCCCACCTAGTGGATACAGCCTTTTATAACTTTTCCCTGCTCACAAAATTACCTTCTGCTCCACTTTTTTTCACAGGCAGAAGATAAATAAGGGCAAAAGTAGAAAAAAATTACCAGCCTTGCAGGCAGCAGTTAAATTCACTCTTTTTTTTTTCCCCAGGGTTGTAACTACCATGAGGGATTTTTAAAAACGCAAATAAACCCCAAATCTACCAGAGTCAAGGACCCAAAGGAAGAAAGGCTTTAAAGCTTAAAAAAAAACCTTTTCAAAAAGTTCTATGCAAACAGTGCAATGAGATTCCTGAGAAACTTATTAATGCCTCGTGGTTCCATTTTTATACAGATCTATTTATCTCTCATTTCCTCTACAGGCACGCTTGTAAAACATACCCAGGGATTTAGAGCTTCTATGGGGTTTACTTAGGATTGACCTTCACCTCTTGCACAAATTTCTGCAAACACAGCTCAGGCTAAACCCTTTAAACCCCCTCCCCATTCACACGTGTTTGCAAGAGATCCCCCTGGGGCTAGAACTAAAGCCTGAGGTGTTCTCAGCTGGAAAAAAAGTGGGAGAATTTTGAAGTGGGGAGGAATGTAAAATAAAATAAAAAGAGAGGATAAGATCTTTAAGGTCCCTTCCAACCCAAACTATTCTATGATGAAGAGGCATGGTCAGCAGATCAACAGAGGTGATTCTGCCCCTTAGCTCTACTGAGATTCCACCTGGAGTTACTGTGTCCTGCCCTGGAGATCTCAGCACAAGGACATAGACCTGTCGGAGAGGGTCCAGAGGAGGCCACAGGGACAAACAGGGGGCTGGAACACCTCTGGTACGGGGACAGGCTGAGAGAGCTGGGGCTGTTTAGCTTGGAGAAGGCTGGAAGGAGACTTCACAGCAGCCTCCTGGTGCCTGAAGAGGCTACAGGAAAACTGGGGAGGGGCTGTTTGCCAGGACATGGAGCCACAGGACAAGGGGAAATGTTTTTACTCTAGAGCAGGGCAGGATTAGATCAGAATTTCTTCCCCATGAGGCTGCTAAGGCACTGGAAGAAGTTGCCCAGAGAGGTGGTGGAAGCCCCATCCCTGGAGACATTCAAGGCCAGGTTTGCTGAGGCTGTGAGCAACCTGATGTAGTGCAGGATGTCCCTGCTCACTGCTGGGGGTTGGACTAGATGGCTTTTGAAGGTTCCTTCCAACTCTATGATAATCTATGATTCGGTGTGTGCTCTGTCTTCTCTTAAAAACCTGAAGGTGTTAATACAGAACATTTAGCTGTTACTTTGACCAAGTAAGTATATTTTATTTCTCACTGGAGTTTTATTTCTCACTCATATATGAATCATAGAATTACAGAATGGTTTGGGTTGGAAGGGACCTTCAAGATCATCTAGTTCTAACCCCCTGCCACGGGCAGGGACAGAGAAGGTTGCTCAGAGCCTCATCAAGCCTGACCATTGGTAACTACAGGGTTGGGGCCTCTATCACCTCTCTGGGCAACCTGTTACAGAGTCTCACCACCCTCATGGTGAACACTCAAGTCCTTCCATTTTTCCCCCCAGTTTGCCTCTAGGCATATTCCACATACCCCTCTTTTCCCCCACCTCCTGCCTCTGCCCCACACCAACTCTTTTCCATGTGAAACTCATGTCTATGTTTACCCATCCCTATGTGAACCATGCAGACAGCACCCATGCAGCAGTTTGTCACCCTTGTCCCCTGAGGTGATTTTTCTGAGCTTTTCTTACCGTTGCAGTGAGGGAGCTTACAAACCCTCACGGATTCTGGCTTTTCTCCCTGGCACAGGCTGCCAGCTCGGCAGGTGATCTGCCGGGTCTCTGTTCCCTCTCCACAGGTCACTGAACACTGTAGAAAACAGATACAGGAAAATCAGGACATTCAGAGTTCCCAGCAACCAGTGAAGATGAACACCTTTCAAAAAAGGTGGTGATGGTTGGATTTTGAGTTAGGTTGTGCATTCTGGTGATGTGTTTTGAAATCAGGCTTCAGCAAAGACTGATGTTACACAGAGAGAGAGAGAGAGAGGGTGATATTTTCCTCCCTTTCTGTAATGTTACATTTATTATTAGAGCATAGTATGAATTTTCCTTCCTATTCTTCTTCTTGCCAAAAAACTGATAGAATCACAGAATAGTTTGGGTTGGAAGGGACCTTAAAGATCATCTAGTTCCAACCCCCCCTGCCATAGGCAGGGACACCTCTCACTACATCAGGCTGCTCAGTGCTTTGTCCAGCCTGGCCTTAAACACCTCCAGGGATTGAGGCGGCATCCACAACCTCTTCATGAGACCAGAACCAGTCACTCTAAAAAACTTTGTTCTTATATCTAGCCTGAATCTCCCCTCTTCCAATTTACATCCATTATTCCTAGTCCTTCCATCACATATCCTATTAAAAAGCCCTACTCCTGCCTTTCTGTAGGCCTCCTTCAGGTATGGATAAGCTTCTTTCTTATATCTATCTATCTTGCCAATTCAACATAAAGAGAATCAAAAGGTGGAGAAAACTCAGTGTCCACCAAGTCAGGGTTCAGCTGATACATCATAGGACTCGTAGAAAATCTGGGGTTGCAAAGTAGTAATGGTGGAAATGGTAGAAAATCCCATGCTATGTAGGGGTAGGACTTTTTAATAGGATATATGATGGAAGGACTAAAAATAATGGATGTAAATTGGAAGAGGGGAGATTCAGGCCAGGTATAAGAAAGAAATTCTTTAGGGTGAGGGTAGTGAAACCCTGGAAGAGGTTCCCCAGAGAGGCTGCGGATGCAAATTTTCAAGGTTTGCCAAACTTTCCAGCCCACGTAGAGACCAGACTGAGGAAGGAGGAGATGTTAGCCAAGGTGGGGCTACCAGATCATGAGGACTTGTTGCCCACCTCAGACCAGGGTCCAGGTTTCCAGGGGGCTGGGCAGGGGACTCGACTGCAGGGCCGGCGGCTCTCGGGGCGATCCCCAGCGCAGTACTTGGCGTGGACAGAGCGGTTGGAGCCATTGGCAAGGGGCTGGAGGCAACGCACTGTCCGGATCTGGTAGCCTGAATTACCACAGGTTTTTGTGCAGTGCTCCCACTCATCTGCTGCCCAGCTGGGGAGAGAGAAAAAAAAAAAAGAAGAGACCATCACAGCTTTTCCCTATCACCCTGGAACCCTCGGGATTCAATAATCTTGCACAACAGACAGAATTCTCATTGTTGTGGTGAATTCTCATTATATTGTTGGGAATGTGTAATGTTTTCCTGTAGGACACGGCATTTTTGCCTGGTACACAATGTTTTCCTGCAGAATACAACGTGCTTATGATGAAACCACTCAATAAGAATCTCACATAGGTAAAAAAATCCCCATCCTTAATACAGGATCCAGACTAGACTGTTGTTGGCATCCTACGCTCTCTGTTGGCATCCTAAACCTCTCTGGTTTAGATAATGTCATATATTGTTGTGAGTACAGAATATTTTCCTGTAGGACACGGCATTTTTGGGTAGTGCACAATACTTTCCTGCTGGATACAACATAGTTAGGATGAAATCACTCAATAAGAATCTCACAGAGGTAAAAAAAAAACATCCTTAATACAGGAGATCCAGACTAGACTGTTGTTGGCATCCTACGCTCTCTGTTGGCATCCTAAACCTCTCTGGTTTAGATAATGTCATATATTGTTGTGAGTACAGAATATTTTCCTGTAGGACACAGCATTTTTGTGTAGTACATAGTATTTTCCTGCAGTATACAACAGAGTTCTGATGAAACCACTCTATAAGAATCAGTAACCACTCTCAAAGAGGTTAAAAAACCCTCCATCCTTAACACAAGAGCTCCTGACTAGACAGCTGTTGGCATCCTACCATCTCTGTTGGCATCCTAAACCTCTCTGGTTTAGATAATGTCATATATTGTTGTGAATACATAACATTTTCCTGTAGGACACGGCATTTTTGCCTGGTACACAATGTTTTCCTGCAGAATACAACATGCTTATGATGAAACCACTCAGTAAGAATCAGTAACCATCTCAAAGAGGTAAAAAAAACCCCCTTTTTTAACACAAGAGCTCCAGACTAGACAGCTGGTGGCATCCTACCCTCACCAAACTCCAAGGATGAATCCCATTTATTACCTTTTTGGGGGGTGATACTTACAGAGGCTGTGTGCACTCCTGAAGGTTGCACATCCTACGAATGGGTTTGGGTTTTTTGCTGGCTTCACAGAAGCTGCGATGAACCATTTTGTTGTCACTTTTCCGCCGGCACCCATATTTGGTGTACTGGAACCCTGGGAAAAATCAGAGAATCGGGGAATAGTTTGGGTTGGAAGGGACCTTAAAGATCATCAAGTTCCAAAACTTGAGTAAAATCAAGAAAAAACAGGTCCTTGTTGGAATTTTTTGCTTCAGCGTTAGTCCTAAAAAAAGACGTTATTTTTTTCTAGGTTGGAGGGGCAATACTTCTGAGTAATGAGGCATTTAAGATATTTGTAGGCTTAGCACCCGAAAGAAAAAGCTGATTTTAAAAAAAATTACAGAAAAGCAATGTGACCCTGTGGCCAAGAAGGCCAGTGGCATCCTGGGGTGTATTAGCAAGGGAATAGTCAGGAGGTGAAGAGAGGTTCTCCTCCCTCTCTGCTCTGCCCTGGTGAAATCTCATTTGTATTCCACTACTCTTCCTTCAGCATGTGACATTTAGAATTATAGAATAGTTTGTGTTGTCCAATCCCTGACATTCTGTGATTCTGTGAAAAATCAAGATTTCTAAAACATTAAGTCCCTGCCCCCTGCCTTTTTACTTTCCCATTTTGGGTAATTTCTAATTTGTTACCAGAAGGTGCCACATCATCTACTTACCTCCACCACAGGGTTTGGAGCACTGTGACCAACTCTTCAATGCCCACTCAAAAGTATCTACCTCTTCCTGTAGGACATTGTTGCTGTTGATAGTTGGCACTGAATCCTCGTGGATGATGTATTTGTAGGTCAGGCTAGATCTGGTGTCATTCTCCCGAGGAATGATCTATTAATTAAACAAACACAAGCAGTGGTATAAAAAAAAAAAAACCCAAAGCAATTATTTATTCATTTGTAAAGTAAGAAAAATGTAGCCTGGCTCTTAGGGGGGAAAAAAAAAAGGAAATGGTTAGTTGGCTCGCTGGGAAAAAAAGACCCTCTGCTTTTTTGTTTTCATAGTTGGAACTGACAATAGTAAGATCTAGAAGGAGATACTCAAAATGAGCTACATTTCTAGGCCTGTAGGCACTAAAGTGGCCAAGCAGGACATCATCATCTAGGAAAAAAGGATGGTTTGGCCACAATCTTTACTTGGCTTTAGAGTCAGCATGGTCTCAGACACTGCAATATGTTTTCTTGGGCCACTGAAATTGTCCCCACTGGTGTCTGACAACACAGTATGGAGCTTCAGATTGACTCACGACATGAGCAGGCAACAGTTTCCAAGAGATGGTACCAGCTAGTGAGAAAAGTCTTTTCAAACATAAAATCACAGAATAGTTTGGGTTGGAAGGGACCTCAAAGATCATCAGGTTCCAACCCCTCTGTCATAGGCAGGGACACCTCCAAACAGACCAGGTTGCTCAGTGCCTTGTCCAACCTTGCCTTAAACACCTCCAGGGATCAAGGGGGCATCTACAGCCTCTCTGGGCAGCCTCTTCCAGTGTTTCACTACCCTCACCCTAAAGAACTTCTTCCTTATATCTAGCCTGAACCTCCCCTCTTCCAATTTACATCCATTATTTCTAGTCCTTCCATCACATATCCTATTAAAAAGTCCTACCCCTGCCTTTCTGTAGCCCCCTTCAGGTATTGAGAAGCTACTCTGAGGTCCCCCTTGAGCCTTCTCTTCACCAAGCTGAACAACCCCAACTCCTTCAGCCTGTCTTCATAAGGCAGTTGCTCCAGCCCTTGGAACATCCCATTGCATCACCAGCCATCCCATTGCATGTGTCTTCCAAAGAGGTGTTCCACAGGGGTGTGTTCTCTCAGCACAAGCTCCCTGCTGGTCAGGCATGTTTTCTAAAAGCCACCCACCACATTCCCACCACTTGACACACAACATACCAGCACGACCACCGTGTCATGCAAGGGCCCATCCGTGTGGAGGGTTTCGATGTCATCTTCTATGTTGTACTCCCACTCCACGCCCAGGTCAATGAAAGATCTGGATCTTGCCTCCTCCCCCTTCCCATTGAGAATATAGTGTCCTGTAGCCTGGTTCTTGATTGCTAAAGGAATTGAAAACAGTGGCAGTTGCACCTTCCATCACATGGTCACCAGTTGTGGTGGAGATACCATAGGTGTCCTTTTGCAAAGAGATTCCAACACTCAAGCAAGGGCTGTAGATGTACTGGCTCAAAGAAAAGCCCTCCAAGCCCACCTCATACAAATTTCAGTTTGATGATCATAAAATCATACAATAGTTTGAGTTGGAAGGGACCTCAAAGATCATCAAATTCCAACCCCCCTGCCATAGGCAGAGACATCTCCCACTAGATCAGGTTGCTCAGTGCCTTGTCCAGCCTGGCCTTAAACACCTCCAGGGATTGAGGGGGCATCCACAGCCCCTCTGGGCAACCTCTTCCAGTGTTTCTCTACCCTCTCCCTAAAGGATTTCTTTCTTCTATTCAGCCTGAATCTCCCCTCTTCCAATTTACATCCATTATTCCTAGTCCTTCCATCACAAATCCTATTTAAAAGTCCTACCCCTAATGCTTCTTAGTGTAACAGACTCCTCAGCAGACTTTAATTTCTTATTTTCCTCAGACTGTGAAAATGACAATTTTTTCATCCCATTTTAGTTTCTTTTGAGTACATATGTATGTACCAGATGCTAAACTCAATAAGGAAAGACAATTTGAACCCCTGAAAAACTCAAGTACCTCAAATATCCTCTCACTGCCAGGATGATTATTATAATAATTATACTACTGCTACTACTAATAAAACTAGAAGCCAATACATTAAAAATCTTTTTTCTTTTGTCCATTTTTTTTCCAATGCACCATAAAACATAGTGACAAAATCTTGGCAGAAGCATCAGAAGTTCCTATGACTGCAGCATTCCAAAGGCAGGAGCTGTGTGAGGAGCTCCATGAAGCTGTCTGCTTGTCTGAAAAGCCAAAATGAAGCTCTTGGCTCTCTCAAAAGGCAAGTTTTCCCCTTTGACATCATCCCAGCTGAACGAATTTCTACTTTATTAAAAATTTTTTCCTTCCTATTCCTACTTCTTTTTAGTAACTAATCCAAAGTTGCCTGAAGTGTTTGCAACTCAGACACTGTCCTAGGACATGGGGAGCTCATTCAAAGGCAAATAAATCCATGGAAGATATCTCACCCCTCACCTGTGAGCTAAAAACCCTTTCAGCACTAGAAAATAACACCATGACCTGTCCCATGGGAGAAAAATCTGAAATAAAATGCAAATGTGCTCCAAGTTCCCCGATCTTCTTTCATTAAAAAAGCCATGGCTTGTAATTTGCAGGAAATAAGAATAATAAAAGAAGCTGAATTTGATTCACAGAACAGAACACACCAGTTTTTAAGCATTTAAAAGTGAGTGATGGCAACCTTTTGTAAGCAAACATGCAAATTAGCTTTGGTTTAATATCCTGAAGATCTCCAATCAGTTTGCTGAGGGCTCAAGTCAATTTTTGGGATATTTCTCCTACACATTTTGTTTATTTCCTTTCTCAGGTTTCTCTACACGATGCCCTCATGTTTCTCTTCATGCTTCAAAGTCAAACCCAAGGGGAGAGAAACCAAGAAAGAAGGGAGGAGGAGAACTTACCAAGAAAGTGAGGAGAAGCCTCGTCTTCTTGGATAAACACATGTCGAGCACCAGGAGGGATGTCAAACATCTTTAGGTACCCTTTGGCATGTGCCAAAGTCAAGGGAGAAAGCAGAGATGGAGACAGCTGTGGTTAGTAGTGCGCTATGTGAAGCAGCTTCCACTTGCAGAGGAGCCCATCCATTGCCAATGGAGAAGCCACAGAAAGGAAACAATGTGTTTGTAACACATTTGATGTGGCCTCCTGGCATTTTTATCTCTTTCAAGGAGAAAAGAGAAACTGGTTACAAGTCTATGTGTGGCTTGACCAGCTGTGCTGCCAAAGACCGCATCCACCAGGCAAAAATATGTTTCCTGTGTTCCTTGGCAAATGAGGGAGGGGGAGAAAAACCCACAAGTTTTCCTAAATGTTTTTTCTCCAAATTGCTCATGGTCCAGGCAGGTAGACTTACTGCTGTGTTAGATGGCAACCTCTTAGATGTGTCTGCTTACATCTCACATACCAAAGGCGAGAGGAATCATAGAAGGGTTTGGGTTGGAAGGGAGCTCAAAGATCATCTAGGTCCAACCCCCCCTGCAGGGACACCTCCCACCAGACCATGTTACTCAGTGCCTCATCCAGCCTGGGCTTAAACACCTCCAGAGGTAATTAGCGCAACATTAAGAAAGTGTTTTCATTAGGAAGATTCATATAGAATCATAGAATAGTTTGGGTTGGAAGGGACCTTAAAGATCATCTAGATCCAACCCCCCCCTCCTAGGAACCTGTCCACACGTACTTCCATACCAAGTTTTAATCGTGAGCATCGTAAGTGCCTGTTATTTCCATCTTTCTATTATTTTCCTCTTTTTCTCCTTTTCTCTTATTTAAATCCATATTTAGATTTAATTACACCGAATACCCACAGATCCCTTTTTTTAAGGGCTTCCCCTGTTTCTCTCTATTTTCTGTTCTCCATTAATATAATTACAGGACTAAGGAATGCATCAGTAGGTCACCATTCACCTGTCTACAGCTCCTCAGAAAATCTATTTGAGCAAAAAGAGCCAGGAATATGTAAAACCACAGCCTGGCTGATGAGCAATTGCACAAACAGCATTTGCCAACCTTTTTTTTTTCTTGTCTTCATGGTCTTTATGAGCAGAGGAAACATCATCAAGCTTTTGCCTGATAAAGCATCACCCATCAGAGTCCAAATGGATGCCTGCCATGGATGCTCCTCTCTCTGCAAGTGCTTCAAACTTACCCAGCCTATTTTTAGACTTCTTTGTTTCAGAAAGGGAAACATTTCGGGCTCCTTTGGGCAACATAAAAGCTCCTCTTGTCTTCCCTTAAACAGAAGGTCTGTAATTAGGGTTATGGGAGCCAAGTCTTGTCATTTCATTGACTACATTTGGCAGCCAGATGGTCTTTGTGAGTGTCAAGTATAAAAAAAACTAACATCACAGGCAGAATTAGACCCATCCAGCAAATGTTAACAGTCAATGAAAGTCAGACCAGCAGAAATTGAGGTTTGTGATTTTTTAAGTTGGATACTTGCAGGTTTCATTCCCCAGCAACTTGAGTTCTTTTTGGCACCTCTTGCTTACATGTTTGCCTGTTGGAAGAGGTCAATTAATCTTTTTTAATGACTGGATTGCCAAAGTTACAAGTAGAAACAATCAACATTTCACAAGCACTTCTAGCACTTTCATAAACATTTATAAATAAGGGTGTGATTAACAGCTGTCCCTGCACTGCTTCTTGCTCTCTCCTATCCACTGTACTCCAGGGAGCCATCTCTTTCATAAAGGCACTCTAATTTGACAATTACAATCTGCAAACTTTCCCATTTGATTTGTAATTATTAACAATCTTCTCAGCAGAATATTTTATGCATTTATTTCAAGCTGCACATTGGGTTACCTTTGTCCAGGTTTAATTTTGCTGCTTGGTGTCACAGCAAAGATTACTTCATGGTAGCAATCACCAGCCTCTCAATTTTAAATGCAGATATTCATATTAACAGTGCTTTAAGCGTTTGTGTGTTATTATTTTTAGCATTTCTGTTATTTTCTCCTTAAAAGTTGTAGATTTAATTACAATAAATTCCCACAGATCCCTTTTTTCTTTTTTAAGAGCCTGCTAATGTTTCTATTTTCTATTCTGCATTAAAATAATTCCAGGAGTAAGGAATGCATCAGTAGGTCTAAAAAGCATTCAGTGCTATTAGACAAGTATTCCTGAAATAACTGCTCCCTAAACTGGGAAAAGAAGAGCCCTGAAGTTCAAAAAAATTCACAGCAAAATGTACAGGATTATGCTGCCCTCACTGGAGAGATGATCAACTAAAGAGAAATTTCAGAAGTTGAATTATTATGAATATTATATTAATATTATTGAAAGGAAATGTGTTGAAAAATACCCCACAGCACAGGCTGAAAATTTTAAGAAGGTTGCTCTTAGTCCTTAGGAAAAATGCTATCTATTCCACTGGGCTGCATTCCCAAAACTTGAAGGGGATGAGAAGTGAGGATTCCTGCCAAAACACTTCTCTATTTGCTTCAGAATTAGCTGAGTTGGCTTTTCATTTGGTTGTGTTACTTAGGGGCTTTAATTTGTGAGAAAGTATCACAAAACCTCAATTTGACATGAGTTTATTTCACAGAAACTGAGATTCCCTTACAAAATTCTGTAAGTTTAGGTTTGAGAGGAAGAAATTTTCCTATCAGCTCCTTCTAAGAATAATCATAGGATGGGAAGGGACCTTCAAAGGCCATTTAGTCCAAACCCTTGTAGTAAGCAGGGACATCCTGCACTAGATCAGGTTGCTCAGAGGCACAGCAAACCTGGACTTGAATGTCTCCAGCGATGGGGGCCACCATCACCTCTCTGGGCAACCTGGGCCAGTGTTTCACCACCCTCATGGTAAANCCCCCTCTTCTCCAGCCTCAACAGCCCCAGCTCTCTCAGCCTTTCCTCATAGCAGAAGATCATCCTCATGGCCTCCTCTGGAACCTCTCCAGCAGGACCATGTCCCTCTTGTGCTGAAGGCACCAAAGCTGGACACAGTAACTCCAGGTGGGGTTTCAGGAGAGCAGAGGAAAGGGGCAGAATCCCCTCTCTCCACCTGCTGGCCACAGCTCTCCTACTGCAGCCCAGGATACAGTTACCACACTGGTATAAAAATCACATTTCCTCCTGAGGGATTAAACTGGTTTTATACGTGAGTTTATAAATTGCCTGGAAGGTGGTTGTATTTCTGACTCCTCTGAAAAAAAAAAAAAAAAAAAGTGGAGGAATGACAGAAATTATCTGGAAATGCCAGAAACCACCATTCCTTACCAAGCTTTTTGGGAGTACGGGTGAAGGTTCCCTTTACAGTTCGGCAATGAGAGTTATCCCCTCCGCAGACACCACACTTATCTTCAGCCTTGTTGGAGCCAATCTCCTTGTCACAGCCCACTTTCTGCAGGAGTAAAAAGAAAAGTTAAAAAAGTGATCTGAGAAGCTTTTTGCCATCGTTTGTCAGTTTTACTTAAGGTGGGAATCACAGAATCCCAGAATGTGAGAATTGGAAGGAAAATGGAGAGATCATCTAGTCTAATCCCCCTCACAGAGCAGGAACACCCAGATCAGGTCACACAGGAAAGTGTCCAGGTGGGGTTTGAGTGTCTACAGAGAAGGAGACCCCACACCCTCTCTGGGCAGCCTGTGCCACTGTTCTGTCACTCTCATTGTAAAAAAGATTTTCCCCATATTTCTCTGGAACCTCCTGTGTTCCATCTTGCACCCATTGCCCCTTGTCCTATCATTGGAGTCTGGCTCCATCCTCCTCACACTCATCCTTTAAACATGAATGAGGTCACTCCTCAATATCCTCTTCTCCAAGCTGAAGAGACCAACCTCCTTCAGCCTTTCCTCAGAAGGGACATGCTCCAACCCCTTAAGCCATTGCAAAACCAGCCTGTAGAAGAAATCACCACCCATGTGTTTTGTTGAAATTACTTGCAAATCTGTTGCTGGATTAGGGTTTTTCATGTGAAAAAATAGGAAGTGATTTTTGTGTGTTACATTCACTAACCTTCATGACTAAGAAAGGTATTAAAGATGAAGAAAACCAGCACAACTGTTTTTCAGAGATGAAGCCAAGCACAGAAAAGGCAAACAAAACCATCTGCTGAAGGGAGGTGGAACATTTCCACAGAACTGGTCTTTAACTCTCAAGGAATTGTGAGAAATATGATGCTGCAAATATTTTTGCAATACAAGAAGGACATTGAGCTGTTGGAGCAGGTCCAGAGGAAGCCACCAAGATGATCAAAGGGCTGGAGCAACTGCCTTATGAAAACAGGCTGAAGGAGTTGGGGTTGTTCAGTTTGGTGAAGAGAAGGCTCAGGGTGGATCACATAGTGGCTTACCAATACTTGAAGGGGGCTACAGAAAGGCAGGGGTAGGACTTTTTAATAGGATATGTGATGGAAGGACTAGAAATAATGGATGTAAATTGGAAAGGGTTAGATTCAGGCTTGACATGATGAGGGTAGTGAAACACTGGAAGAGGTTGCCCAGAGAGATTGTGGATGCCCCCTCTCTGGAGGTGAGGTCAGGTTGGGCAAGGCACTGAGGTGTCCCTGCCATAGGCAGGGAGGTTGGAACTCAATGATCTTAAAGGTCCCTTCCAACCCAAACTATTCTATGATTCTACGATTTTCATTTGGAAACACCTGCCTGGCCTACCTCTGCCCTGCTGAATAAGCAGAGATACTCTGTGACATGGCACACAGAGCTCAACAATGACCTTAGGAAGGTGACACCCACCACACATTCTCCCCGGACGCAGATGCTGTAGGGATCTTTATAGGAGCAGCGAGTCCCATCATGTGCCAGCTGCTTCATATAGGCAACATCTCCGGTTTCTTTGGACTGGCAGTACAGGTGGCATCTTTTATTAGCTGAGGGAAGAGAAGGAATTGCAGAAATTAAGAACAATCCAGATTTGCTTCAAAGAAATGTCTCACTAAAGGGGTGAAGGGAATGCACACAGAGACAGCAAGGACCTTTTACAGCCAGCTGCGAGTGGAAAAAAATGTAACTAACTTGCTTTTCTGTGAATGATGAGCATTATCACTTTGAGATATTCCCAAAGAAATATGTTCCTTTCTAAATTGCCTCCTTGGATTGGGTTCACAACTGTTCTGGAAGCAGCTTTCATTCTGATCCTGGTGGGAACAGGGGCTGAGTTTACAAAACCACAGGGTTGCAGGAAAAAAAAAAGCCCCTGTTTGTCCTTCTTAGTATTTTTTCCACTCTTAGAGATCCATCTGCCTTAGCCTGGTTCTGTCGCTCTTCTCTACTAAAGATAATTCAACTCAATAATTACCCTCGCAGGACAAGGAAACCTCCAGGCACAAATTCCTCCTTCAAGCACCTCCAAGCACAAATTCCTCCTTCACTGCAAGGTGTTGAGGAGTTGCTTGTGTTTCCTCCTCGGGTGTCTTCCAAAGTACTTTTTACATGAGTTTACAAAACCACAGGGTTGCAGAAAATCAAAAGCAGAAAAATTCACCCATGAGAAGCCCAGTGAGAAGCACTGGGGATCTCAAACTCCATTCTGTTTTGAAAAATACCATCTGAACACATATTTCTTAGCTAATGTTTTCATCTAGCTACTTAGCCATCCATGTAAAGAATAATGTGGGAGATTCCTGAGGAGAAAACACAAGCAACTCCTCAACACCTTGCAGTGAAGGAGGAATTTGTGCTTGGAGGTCTCCTTTGTCCTGCAAAGTAATCACTGGGTTGAATTAACCTTAGTAAGGAAGACTGACAGAACCAGACCAAGGCAGGTGGGCCTCTAAGAGTGGGAAAATACTAAGAAGGGCTTCTCAAGTAGTGACAATTAGGTAAACCATATCAATGCCTTCAGCATTCATGATCACTTGTTGACCCTTTGCACTTGGGCTGTAGGGGAGAGAGGGAAGAAGGAATTTTTCATGTCCCAGCTGGCAGATTTCCACACTTTTCCTCCACAGCAGAGAGACAGAGACCAATGGTGCAGTGCATGAATGCTATGGGCATTCACCAGCCATTCCAGCAGGAACCAACTCTTGCTTCTCAGTACCTGAAAGAGGCTACAGAAAGGCAGGAGTAGGACTTTTTAATAGGATATGTTTTGGGAGGACTAGAAATAATGGATGTAAATTGGAAGAGGGGAGGTTCAGGCTAGACATAAGAAAGAAGTTCTTTAGGGTGAGGGTAGTTAAACACTGGAACAGGTTGCCCAGAGAGGTTGTGGATGCCCCCTCAATCCCTGGAGGTGTTTAAGGTCAGTCTGGACAAGGCACTGAGCAGCCTGGTCTAGTGGGAGGTGTCCCTGCCTATGGAACTTGATGATCTTTAAGGTCCTTTCCAACCCAAATTATTCTATGATTCTATGTTCTCACTAAGAAGAGGGTGAAAGTCATGCAAAGCCTGAGGCTGGGAAAACTGCAACTGTCTGCCACAACACTCCTTTTATCCTTCTGGGGTCATCTTTTCCTCTTGCTTTTGAGTCTCATCATCACTTGCTTACACCCAATCTTCCCCCTCCCAAAGCTCTGTGAGAGTCTGAGGACTTACAGTCGGGGTGCTCATAGGGCAGCCAGTGGTGTTTGCTGCTCTGGAACTCAAAGTGGGAGTTGCGTTGCTGACACTGTTGGGCTCTGAAGTCCTCAAAGTGCTTGGGACACTCCTCTGTATTGCACAGCTGAAACTCAAAATTGACCCCAGCACAGTCTTCACCTCCATTGATGGGCCTGTGAAGAGGAGAAGAACATCAAAGAGGCTCTAAGACCCTCTGGGGATTTTTCTTCTGTCTTAAGTGAAAGTTCACAGTTTTGAGAGACAATTATGGAAAAAAGGTGTGTGAAATGGACACAGAACAGTCACCCTGCACTTGCAGTGTAACCTTCATGCTTATCCATCCATCCCCAAGGCATATGCTGAAATGCAGAAGGCCTACAGAAAAGCTGGGGTAGAACTTTTGAATAGGATATGTGATGGAAGGACTAGGAATAATGGATGTAAATTGGAAGAGGGGAGATTCAGGCTGGATAGAAGAAAGAAATTCTTTAGGGAGAGGGTAGAGAAACACTAGAAGAGGTTGCCCAGAGAGGTTGTGGATGCCCCCTCACTCTCTGGAGGTGTTTAAGGCCAGGCTGGACAAGGCACCAAGCAGCCTGATGTAGTGGGAGGTGTCCCTGCCTATGACAAGGGGGTTGGAACTCGATGATCTTTAAGGTCCCTTCCAACCCAAACTATTCTATGATTCTATCTGACACTTAAAATGACACCTATAAGGATTCATTTATAGGACTGGAAGTACCCCCTAGAGCCAGGAGACTTACATGGGATTGTTGCACTGGCGTGTTCGGAAGCGAACTCCAGTTCCACAGGTTCGGGAGCAGGAGCCAAATTTTGTCCAGGGTCCCCAGTTGCCATCCTGCTTCAGCTGGTTGGTGTTCTTCCACATGCAGTGACCTTTATAGCACCACTGAGGGAAACAGAGTAGGGAAAAATAGATGAGAATAGATACAAAACCTCCACACTGAGGCTATCATGGCAGTACCTGGGGACAAATGGGGTGAGAAGACCTGATCCTCTCCTTGAAAGAGTTTCCTCCTCTTCAACCCATTCATGGGCAGAAGCACAAAGCTCAAAACCTTTCACCCTCCTCTCAATTTCAATGAGCCTTGGTTTTACTGGAGTCTTAGGCACTATTATTTTTTGAAGGAATTTTAATTTTAGCAGAATAAAGGTTTTGCTGATTATCTTTTCCCTTTTACTGGCCATATATCAGATTGATGCAAATAGGATGGAACAAGAGTGCTGGGCACTGGACAGGGTGGTGTTTTGTTGCCAGCTAGGACACAGACTGTCCAAAGAAGCTTTCCTGTGTGTCAAAATACACAGTTGTCAAACAAACATCTATTTGGGTATAATTTTACAATTCAAAATGAATCTGCAGCACAAAATTAACTCAAACATCTATTTGGGTGTAATTTTAGAATTAAAAATGAATCTGCAGCACAAAATTCACTCGGGAGGGTAATAAACGGGAAAAAATAAAGGGCTAATCCAAGTCCTCTACAGACTTTTTAGCCACAGGATGCCTGAACCACAAGCACTCAGAAATGGCAGTAATGGCATTCTCTGCTGCCATGGATTTCTAAAGACACTTCAGTAAGGAGATGAGAATCTTTGAAAAAAATCATAACAGAACAGCCACAGAAGAGGATGAAAATGGGTTACACCTCAGCTGGGGTTTCCACATCCAAAATTTCTTCATACAGAAGAAAGAATATTGCAGTGGGAAAGCAAACCTCCCCCTTTTCCCTTCCTCTGGCTTTCCCCCCAGGGGATGCTGGGCATATCCCCTTTTCCTTCGTGCCCTTCAACCCAGAAGAATGAAACTGCTGGGGTTGGTTTCAATACAAAAAATAGTAAAAAAAACCCCAATATTCACTTTTCCTGGAGCACATTCTGTCCCATCGAGTGGAGGTCCCTTCTTGGTCTTACAGAAATAGGGATTATCAGGATGGCTGCACCACAACTGCTTGCACGGGTCAAAGGTTCGGAACTGCAACACAGAATGTTTGCAAGATGAAATTCAATGGCATTACCAACACCCTTCAGGTGAGGACATCAACCACCCAGTCACTTCATCTCACACACACAGAGTCACCAGTAAGTACCTTCAGAAAGAAAAGGGGTAAAAGTATCTTCAGCCAGCAAAAAGCAGTGCTTATTCCCTTTACCCCCTAACTAGTAAGAAGAGGAAAGGAGAAGAAATGGGAGGAAAATTAAGTTTTCCCTATATAATGTAGTCAGAAGGTGGAGAGAGGTCCTCCTCCTCTTCTCTGCCCTGGCGAGACCATATCTGGAGTCGTGTGTCCAGTTGTGGGGCCCTCAGTTGAAGAAGGACAGGGAACTGCTGGAGAGAGTCCAGCACAGAGACACAGAGATGATGAAGGGATTGGAGCATCTCCCTCCTGAGGAAAGGCTGAGGGAGCTGGGTCTCTTTAGCTTGGAGAAGAGGAGACTGAGGGGTGACCTCAGTAATGATAATAAATATGGAAAGGGTGAGTGTCAGGAGGATGGAGCCAGACTCTTCTCAGTCACCTCCAGTGACAGGGCAAGGGGCAATGGGTACAAGCTGGAACACAGGAGGTTCCAGAGAAATAGGAGAATTTTGTCAATGTGAGAGGAAAGTGTCCCAGGCTGCCCAGAGAGGATGTGGGGTTCTCCTTCTCTGGAGACATTCAAACCCCACCTGGACACTTTCCTGTGTGACCTGATCTGGGTGTTCCTGCTCTGGCAGGGGAATTTGACTCGATGATCTTTTGAGGTCCCTTCCAATCCTTGACATTGTGTGATTCAGATGACTGTGTTTTACCCATAAATCACTCTCCCTCTCCCTCCTTTTTACACATCTCTTTAAACTGGCAACAGATCTTCAATTATGAGAAAAAAAACCCATATATCACTACTCTTAAATAAGGGCAGACACCAGATTGGATGCCTGTCCTGGACATACCGCCGTGCACATCTTGTAGCCAACACCGAAATCGAAGCGACACTGCTCATCCATGGAATAATTGATGCCTGGCAGCTCAGGAAGCTTGGGCCAATCATGTTCAAAAGGGTCATCAAGAAGACAGTCATAAGAGCTGCAGTAAGATAGAGAAGGGGAAAAAAAATCATGAGAAGATTTAATAATCTTAATTTTCTTTTTCCACCATGATAATAGTACAACTAACTAGAGATGTTGAAACAGGGCTGTATTAGAAGGGTCAGTAGGTCAAGAGAGGTTCTCAAGTTCTCTTCCCCCTCTACTCTGCCCTGGTGAGACCACATCTGGAGTACTGTGTTCAGTTCTGATGATAGTCCTACTAACTGTAGGAGATGTCTAGGGGTGTACTGGAAGTTAAGTAGGTCAAGAGAGGTTCTCCAGTTCTCCCCACATCTGGAGTACTGTGTTCAGTTGTGGGGTTCTCAGTTGAAGAAGGACAGGGAATTGCAGAGCCACGAAGATGATGAAGAGATTGGAGCATACCCCTTCTGAAGAAAGGCTGAGGGAGCTGGGTCTCTTTAGCTTGGAGGAGACTGAGGGGTGACCTCAGTAATGGTCATAAATATATAAAGGGTGAGTGTCAGAAGGATGAAGCCAGGCTCTTCTCAGTGACCTCCAATGACAGGACAAGGGGCAACGGGTGCAAGCTGCAACACAGGAGGTTCCACAGAAATATGAGAGGAACCTTTGTCAGGGTGAGAGTGACAGAACAGTGGCACAGGCTGCCCATGGAGGGTGTGGAGTCCCCTCCTCTGGAGACATTCAAACCCTTCCTGGACGCCTTCCTGTGTGACTTGATCTGGATGTTCCTGCTCCAGCGAGGGGACAGGACTAGATGATCTCTTGAGGTCCCTTCGGATCACCCACAATCTGTGATTCACAGATGGGGCACACCAGCTCCATGGCCCAGAAACTACAAAGGGTTCTGTTTCCTTTAATAAAAAACTGCTGCTAAGCTGTGACAGATCCTTACTGAATGTATCTTTTGAGCTCTTGGCCGCTGCACCTGGACCAGTGGTAGCGATGGAAGGCAGCCTGGACCAAAGGAGCCATGACACTGCCCATTGCTGTCTCATCCCCGCACCGATTCCCTTGTCCATCGTGCTCCATGCCCAGCCTGCAACAAAGAACCAGTATCAGAGCTCAGCCACTTTCCTCTCATCAACTGATCCAACAAATAGAAAGAAAACAGCCTCTCATCTACATGTAATCACTTAAAATTAAAACTACTGTTTGCATTCTGCAGGTATCACCTGGACCTCCAACTCATCACATCCATATTAAAGCTTGAGGATTCTATATTTCATCTATACTTCCTTGAATTTAATACCAGGAAAGAACTAATGAATTAATTTAATTCCAGGAATGAACTAATGAATGAATTTAATACCAGGAATGAACAGTGATGATGGCTACTCATGCTTTGAGTAAAGGAGAACACCAATTGTGCTCATTCAGACTTTGGATTTTTTCACATTTGTTAAAAGCACCCATTTATAAACACAGAGCTGAGAGGATGATGGTGTTGCACCTCAGAAAAGCCAAACTGGCTAGATGTTACATCTTCTGGTACAGCCTAATATACAAGTTAGCTGGACATCTCCAGTTTGGTTCAATTCCTCCCAAAGAGATGAACAAGTAGGCCACACTACTTAGGGAAAAGAAAAATCACATCCTGTATGAATTCCTACAGACAGCTAGCAGAGATCCTTGCTTAACTCTAATTCTAGTATTACTGAAAAGGTGCCACCTCCAAAAAACTACTACTTTGAGGCAATGAGAAGAAAGAATTTATGAATGCTTGAAAAGCTGCTGTCTCCACCACTTGGGCTTTTCTTGAGCTATTCAAACACATCCTCCCCCTTCCTTTCTTAATCCAATAATCTCCTCATTGCTTAAACTATTGATGCATTCCAAGAGGATGGAAAGAGAAAAAGCACAGCTTTCATGCAGACACTGAAACATCCCCCCTGAAAGCCAGCAGGAGATGCAGCACCATGTTTTCTTGTAAATCCAATCAGAAAAGTCAGACTTACACATGACCTGTTTCATGAGCAACCACAAATGCTGATGAAAACCCATCCTCATGGTTGAGGGTACAGCTTCGCACTGGGTGACACATCCCGGTCACAGGAGCATATCCTATGGAGACAAATCAAGTCTGATCCTTTCATCCACTGCATTTTGATTTCAAATGAGAGACCCTCCCCAGTAAACTTACTACCTGAGAAGAACCTAGGATTACTTTCTTTCTATTGTCTTTCTTTTTTTTCCTTTTTTTTTTCTTTGCAATGGCTGCCAAACAAAGTGGCTCCCCAGAGAGGTTGTGGATGTAGTGGGAGGTGTCCCTGCCTATGGCAGGAGGGTTGGAACTAGATGATCTCTTAAGGTCCCTTCCAACCCAAACTATTCTATGATGAGTGTACATCCTTTCCCCAGTAAGATCAGGTTTCATTTCATCTACAAAACTGAACCCTTCCTTGAGTGTTTGCCAAATTGAAGTCCTACGTTGCTCATTGTCTCAGGATGACGTAGCAAAGCAATTCTCCTCTTTTCTGGCAGAAACATCAAGTAGTCCAGAGAGTTTTGCCCCCAGATCAGCTGCATTACCTTGCATACCAGCAGGCCCAAAATCTTGCCTGGTTAAGAAGATGGCATGGTCGTGGTGCTCAGAGTGGCTGGGGTCCGACTTCTGCTGCTGATATGCCCAACGACAGACATTCTCCAAGCTCCTGGAGGGATTCCCTCTTTCAATCAAGCTAATGGACTGAAAGAGTGAAAAGACAGACCCAGCAGAGTTCAGAGGAGTCTGGATATTTTGGGAGCACCATGTGTGACACATACAGCCCATGTGGAAGAGACAAACAGTACAAACACAAGGGACAATGCCTCAACTGGTGCAAAATCCTGTAGCCCCAGTTAACATGGAGAGAGGAACACGGATTGAATTCTGTGGGATTTCTGCTATGGCCTGTAAGCTCAATAAACTCAAAGACAAGACAAACATCAAACTGTTCTTTTGAATTGGCCAAAATCAATGCCTGAGGTAAGGGGGAAAGTTATGATCTTTACCAAACCCTAACTAGCATTACTGCTTTCCTCTCAGCCTGAACAATTTAACAAGCACTTGTTTCAAAACTCTCTTGGTGTTAGTTTTTACCAGCAAAATGAATGGACTCTCTTGACCAATAGGTCAAGAGAGGTGATTCTGTCCCTCTACTGGGCTCTGGTGAGGGCCCAAATGGAGTTACTGTATCCACTTATGGAGCCCTCAGCATAAGAAGGACATTGAGCAGGTCCAGACGAGGCCACCAAGATGATCAAGGGGCTGGAGCAACTGCCTTATGAAGACAGGCTGAAGGAGTTGGGGTTGTTGAGCCTGGTGTAGAGAAGGCTCACGGGGGACACCCTGGTAGCTTCTCAATACCTGAAGGAGGCTTCAGAAAGGCTGGGGTAGGACTTTTTAATAGGATCTGTGATGGAAGGGCTGGAAATAATGGATGTAAATTGGAAGAGGGGAGATTCAGACTAGACATAAGAAAGAAGTTCTTTAGGATGAGGGTAGTGAAACACTGGAAGAGGTTGCCCAGGGAGACTGTGGATGCCCCATCAATCCCTGGAGGTGTTTAAGACCAAGCTGGAGGAGGCAGTGAGCAGCCTGATGTAGTGGGAGGTGTCCCTGCCTGTGGCAGGCGAGGTGGAACTCAATGATCTTTAAGGTCCCTTCCAACCCGAACTACTCTATGATTTTCTGGAACTTGCTGATCAGTAGACTCCTGTTTCCACAGCCCTTCCTATGACTGACATGGTCTATAAGCATAAAGAAGATGATGGTGGAGAAGTGCTGAGGAGCCTGCCTTACCTTTGCATACCCCAACATGATCATTCGGACCAGCACAACATTTATATGAACACCCAAGGATTCATCGTGGTAAATTTCATTCACCTGAGAGAACAAAAAAAGGAAAAATTAAAAAGGGGACTTTCAAAGCCATGGGTGGCACAGAATTGTCAGACATGTAAAAACCACAGTATGACTTTACAGGGTAGTGCTACCTCCAAGCATACTCAATTTCTGCAAGTCAACACGTTCCCTTCAAAAAATAGACACCACTGTTCAGAGGGCTTGGTGTATTTGAGAAGGATTTAGAGGTTTGGGGTTTTTTAGTCAGGCTAAACAGAACTTCCCCCTTTTTTCTCAGGGAAAAAGGTCATTCTAGAGTGTGGGACCTAGCACAATGATTTTTGCCTGTGGTTTTTAAAGACACAATCCATTTTAGAATCAGCTGAGAACAATTTGTCAGCAGGACAATTTTACAAGCACATAAATCAGAATGCTCATCTGATGAAGCAGCTATTGCAAAGTTCAATTATCTATCTTATTTTCTCCCCAGTAATGCAATGACATTGCTCTCACAAAGGTTTGCATCAGAAAAAAAACCCCAGATACATTCACAATTTCCTTTCTGTCAAGAAAACAAGCAGCTTCCCAGGAGTGACTTTCCTAGAGCCAAAAAAATATCCTGGGATTAACTTAAAGAATCAAGTCTTCTTCATGATTTCTCATCATTTTTTATCCCATTCTCTGTGGGTTGCTTGGGAGGGCTCAATTACAGGATTCCCACAAGGAGTAAGTTCATGTATGCTCTTGGGACTGACTCACGGGAAATTCTGGAAACCCATAACCTTGACAAAAGGTCACAGATGTGGCAGAAAATGCTGCTCTCATCAGCACAGTGGTGACAACTCTGGGAGTCTCCTCAGACAAAGCAGGAAGCCACATTCCCAAAGCGATGTACACACAAGGCAACAACAGCAAAATCAAAGTACTCCTCTTTAGACAGTCCTTCTCCTTGAAGAAGTGGTGGCTGGTTTCTCATCTACCACAGAAATGGTGAACTCCAGATCCACAAACAACCCCATGTTTGGGTTGGATGTTAGATGGCTCCTCTGTGCATCTCCTACTATTTGAGCTCTCACAGATGTGTTGAGTTAGAACTTCAAAGGTGAGAAGGTACCTTCAAAAGTCATAAAGTCCAACCTTTTTGCAGCGAGCAGGGACATCTTTAACTAGATCAGGTTGCTCAGAGCCTCATCAAACCTGGTCTCCATGGATGGAGTCTCCATCATGGGCAACCTGCTGCACTGTCTTAGCAAGTGTCTCTTTTGGTAGCTAGCCTTTCAAATTTGGGAAAGATAGCAAGTTGAAGAAGCATGGCTCAGTTTCTGCAGATAGAATCATAGAATAGTTTGGGTTGGAAGGGACCTTAAAGATCATAAAGTTCCAACACCCCTGCAATGGGCAGGGAGATCTCCCACTACATCAGGCCGGTCAGTGCCTTCTCTAGCCTGGCCTTAAACACCTCCAGGGAGGGAAAGAGCATCCACAGCCTCTCTGGGCAGCCTCTTCCAGTGTTTCACTACCCTCACAGTAAAGAGCTTCTTTCTTAGATCCAGCCTAAATCTCCCCTCTTCCAATTTACATCCATTACTCCTAGTCCTGTCATCCTGTACCCTATTAAAAAATCCTACCCCTGACCTTCTGTAGCCCCCTTCAGGTACTGTTAAATAACCAACCACTGGTCTGCTTGCTGGTCAAAGGTATAAATCTCTAGATTAAATGACCAGAAATGAGTCAGGCTTTTTCAGCAACACCTTTAAAAATAAAAATGCTTTCATTTGTATCAAATAGGGTTTCACAAATACTCCTTTGAGAGGCAAGAAAAGCCTTTCATGCCCCAGGACAAGCCCCATGAAGGTACTCACGATGTTCATGAGGGTGAGGAGGTAGTTTTGCACGTGTTCTTTGCCATGGAACCTGACCACAGAGTCATCTACACCCAGCAGCACCTCAATGTTGTAGTCATCGTCCCCTGCGTGCCGCCGTCGCCGCAGGGTTTCATTCAGCTGCTGCTCTGCACTGCTGTACAGGGAACTCAGATCTCCAGGAATGCCCAGGAGGGACTCTACAAGAAAAAGCAAGACATCAACATCTGCTCTGGCTCCCTGGAATCATACAATAGTCTGGGTTGGAAGGGACCTTAAAGATCATTGAGTTCCAACTCCCTGCCATAGGCAGGGACACCTCCCACTACATCAGGCTGCTCAGTGCCTTTTCCAGCCTGGCCTTAAACCCCTCCAGAGAGGGGACAGAAACATCTCTCTCAGAAACACCCTCCTGCAACAACGTCCTTGCCTGTAGGCACCTGCTTCTTTGGATAAGATAAACAAGAGATTATTCCAGCACAGAGGAAAACACTACATANGGGCATCCACAACCTTTCTGGCCAACCTCTTCCAGTGACTCACCAACCCTACTGTAAAGAATTTCTTTCTTATGTCAAGCCTGAATCTACCCCCTTCCAATTTACATCCATAATTCCTAGTCCTCCCATCAGATATGTTATTAAAAAGTCCTACCCCTGCCTTTCTGGAGGACCCCCTCAGGTATTGATAAGTTACTATGAGGTCCCCCCTTGTCTCATCTCGAGGCTGAACAACCCCAACTCCTTCAGCCTGTCTTCACAGGGCAGTTGCTCCAGCCCTTTGACCATCTTCGTAGCCCTCCTCTGGACCCACTCCAACAGCTCAATGTCCTTCTTATGTTGATCATCAAGTTCCAACTCCCCTGCCATAGGGTTGTGGATGCTGAGGGCACCAGGGAATGTAGAAATCTATCTTTGTCACCAAATTCCTCCCCCCGAGCACAGAGCAGGGAATTCAGACACCAGCAAAAGCAGAATCAATGACCTCCCTCTTAAAAGGCCACAGTGAATTGTTTAAATTAATCATTTGAAGACAAAGTTTCATTTTAATCTAATTAATCTGTGCAGCAGCTCTGAGAGCACTGTCCAAGACAGGGCAGAGATGTGGCATGTCAGTATCACAGCCAGGATACCAGGCTGTTTGCAGACAGATTTGTGCTACAGACAAATCCTTCCTAATCTCATTCAGGAATAAGCCAGTTTGTTATCTCTTCCTTTTAATTTTTTTAATATTTCATCAAATCATCCCCCCCACAATATCTTTCACACCCTCACTTTACCTGGCAGAAATAAATACACACCAATAAAAGCTTCCCTCCTAAATCATTTACTGAACTTTACATATAGAATCACAGAATGGTTTGGGTTGGAAGGGACCTTAAAGATCATCTAGTTCCAACACCCCTCCTATGGGCAGGGACACCTCCCACTACACCAGGTTGCTCAATGCCTCATCCAGCCTGGCCTGAAGGTACCAGGGAGTGGAGAGCTCTTCCCAGTGAACCTCAGATGGGATCAGAAGTCATAATCATCATGTGCCTCACACCTTGACACCAGCTATGTTGACAGGACACATTCAGAAGCCAGCCTAGAAATTCCCACGTCACTAGGAGTAGCACACTCCTACTCAAATGGCTCCTTGTCGCTGCTAAATATTAAAGGAAGGGTAAAAAAACCCATAAAACCTTTCAGTGTCGAAGTATGGGGCTAAGGGAGGTGGGCAGCAGCAAAAAATCCTCACAAACTATGGGTAAACCCAGGAATAACTGCAGCAAAAATGTAGTGGAGAGGAGAAATCCAGCCACACTTAAGTCCCTGTATATATAAACATAGATACTAACAAAGAACTTATATGAAAAGCATGCATTTTCCAGCTCCAGAAATATCCCTAAGATCACTTAACGTTGCAAAATGACCACATCATCTGCTTTCCCATCCTTAGACAGAAGCATCTGACAAAGGACTCTCTTAAAATCCATTTCTCTAATGAGAAATGCATTTATCCCCTGCTGTTTTTCTGCAAGAGAAGAGGTAAATCAGTTTCTAAGATACTCAACACCCTCAGCAACTAACTAACACCTTCCTTGATTATTTTATGGACACCTTTGCATCCTGGTTTTCAGTCTCACCTCCAGCAGGGAGGAAAAGCCTTTCTCAGATCCATTTCAAATGAGTGTTTCTCCGTATTTCCCTTTGTGAATTCAACTGCTGCAAGGAATACTCTGACACTCAAAATTATGAGCTAAGACCCATGGTTTTCCTGACCTGGGGTTGTGGGGACACCATTTGGTCACTAAGATTCCTTTTTTTCCATGTTTGTGAGGATGGATTAGGGGATTGGAGCATCTCCCTTATTGGGAAAGGCTGAGGGAGCTGGGTCTCTTTAGCTTGGAGAAGAGGAGACTGACGGGTGACCTCATTCATGTCTATAAATATGGAAAGGGTGAGCATCAGGAGGATGGAGCCAGGCTCTTCTCAGTGACCTCCAATGATAGGACAAGGGGCAATGGGCGCAAGCTGCAACACAGGAGGTTCCACAGAAATATGAGAGGAACCTTTGTCAGGGTGAGAGAACAGTGTCCCAGGCTGCCCAGAGAAGGTGTGGGGTCTCCTTCTCTGGAAACATTCAAACCCCACCGGGATGCTTTCCTGTGTGACCTGATCTGGGTGCTCCTGCTGTGGCAGAGGGATTGGATCTCTCCAGATCCCTTCCAATCCCTGACACTCTGATCCATGATAAATCACAAAAAACAGCAAAATAACAAGTTTTTTTTTTTAAAATCATAACTCCCAAAAATTCTTGGAATAGATTTTTCTTACTATTTTTCTATCTTTCGGTGGGCACCTAACTAACATCCTGGCTGCTCATTTCTCTCAGATGAAGGGAGAGAAGTCTGTATATACCATCACACTGTGAAACAAACTTGTTTCCAGACACATGGACACTGTCATTGCCCCAGCAGAAGCCTGGCAGAAGCATGGCCATCTTCTTCTGTACCCTCAGCCACTGTCATTATCTTGGCTGAAGAGATCTCCATCTCCTGTCAACAGCAATTACCCTCTAGCCACTGCTTTGTCTGTCCTTAAGCCTCTCAAAGGCTGCAAAGCCCACAAACAGAGTGGCAAGGCACCAAGGCAGCCCAGGGCTCCATTTGACAGGGGATTTGTGGAGCAGGAAGGCAAGTGGGGCTGAAAGCAGAGCAGTAAATACCTCAACATCTGGCCCCAGCTGTGGTTAAGGAAAGATGCAGGTTAAGGAAAGAACTGGGAGGGTGCCAGAGCACTGGAAGAAGATGCCCACAGAAGCTGTGGAGTTTTCTTCTTTGGAGATATCCAAGAGCCACCTGTGTGACTTCCTGTCCAATCTTCTCTAGATGATCTTCCTTTCATAGAATCATGGAGTTGGAAGGTACCTTCAACGGCCAACTAATCCAACCCCCTGCAGAGAGCAGAGACATCTTGCACTAGATCAGGCTGCTCAGAGCTGTGAATGACTCCAGAGATAGGGTCTCCACCACCTCTCTGGGCAACCTCTTCCACTATCTCACCACCACATGGGGAAAAACTTTTTCCTAAGGTCTAACCCTGCCCTGCTCCAGTTCTAAATCATTGCCCCTTGTCCTATTGCTCCATGCCCTGGCAAACAGTCCCTCCCCAGCTTTCCTGTAGCCCCTTTCTGGCACTGGGAGGCTGCTGTGAGGTCTCCTTGGGATCCTTCTCCACCCTCAACAGCCCCAGCTCTCTCAGTCTGTCCTCGTAGCAGAGGTGCTCCAGCCCTCACATCATCCTTGTGGCCTCCTCTGGACCCTCTCCAATGGTGTAAAGTGACCTTGCTGGGAAACTGTGATATTGCTAGGTTCCTCCAGCCTGGTGAGAGATCTACTGAATCTCAACCCAGGTGCGACTACCCATTGCCACCCCACCCCAGAGAGTGGTTTTCCAGAGAAGGTTTCAGGACGTGGCACTTGTTCCATGCCTCCCAGCCTATTTTCCTCATATGGCCACCAGCACAGGCTGAAGCCAAGGCGTGGAACCCAAGAGGCAGCCTCAGCTGCTAGATGGCTTATGCAGAGATAAATGCTTAAAGGAGACTGAAGAATGGAATTCACAGCATTCAGACACATAAAAGGAATAACTGAGTGTGTAAAACTGGGGGGAAAAAATGTGGGAAGATACTTATGCAGTCTGTGTTACCAAAACAAAGAGAACTTCAAACACCCTTCCAACTAAACCATGAGTCACAGATTATGGGGGGGGAAAGAGGAGGTTGGACAATGGCTCATTTCCTTCCAAGGTCTTACTACCCACTTACTCATTAATGTAGCTGGAAGCGTAATTGTCTTTAATTGCTCGGTTGTCACTAAGTGGATTCCAACCTATGGGCATTACAAAGCCAAACAGCTGCCTTTGGGATGAGTCTGTGCACCTGCAGAGGTCCAAGGGTGCCAGTTATCTTTGCTATCCTCAACTGAAGGATGAGGAACTACATCCCAATACGAATGGAGAGGGGTTGAAAGAGGACACAGAGCCCTGCACCAGCAGCCCCAACCGATGACAACCCAGGATGAGCTGGGCAAAGTTTTACCAAGGGCTGAAAAACGGTTCTCCAGATGGCTCTTCTGGAGTTGTGTCAAGTTTTTGGGAGTTTTGTTTTTTTTTTTTTTTTTAAATCCCTAGCAAACTCTGATGTGGACAAACATCTAAAGCCTGGTAACTGCAATACAAGGACTCTTGTTGTGTTTGGGTCAAGGCAACCTACAGGGATTATCTGAGTGACATACTTCAATATCTAAACCACCAACATTTCATCCTCCAGTAAATATGGCACTTGTTACCCTCCTGTAAGAAACCAACTAGCAAAGTAATCCTTCCTAAAAAGCATCAGCTGATGTATTGCACATACACATTTAGATATGTTAGATTATAATTTAAAAATCCTATAGTGTATTAAACAGAAGTTCTGAAGATGTTTCATTTGGCCATCAGCCCTATCTCAATTTTTATAACTAATGTACACAAGAACTGGATGGAATAAGGAGAATAATGAAAAAAGATGGAGTGACTTTTTGAGGAAAAAATACTTGAAGGTGTATAAAAAATACCTGAAGGGATATAAATATATTCCAGCTAGCAGTTCTGGGTTGACAAGTTCTGATTCTTCATTCCAAAATAATACACATGCATTCTTGTCAAATCACAGCAAGGCAGTCAACACCTCCTCTTGTCTCCTTGCCATATATTTTCTGGAAAAGAGTGTTTTAAAACTGGAAAAGNTTTTAAATTTTTTTTTTTTATTTTCACCTCACAGAATTCCTATGAGCAAGCCAGCTTCAACCTACCCCTCACACAGATGATTTTTTAATCTACCTCTGAGTGTATCCTCACAGGATATTTTCAATGTTCCCCTCTCTTTCCTTCTCCTCTATCCCAAATCCCATCCAAAATAGCAGAGTCACGAATTCTCCTGCTCTGACTTGGCCTCAAAAATAGTGCAATTTGCTTGAAAAGCAAGGTAACTAAGGAGAAAACTTTATTCAGGAAGGTTTGGAGCTCTTTGGCCTGGGGAGATAAAAAAGTCTGATTGAAATATCTCCTGCAGGAGATGACCACACATCCCATTCACTTATTTATACCCAAACTCAACCTTTTTTCCCCCTTTTCACACTTTCAGTTTGATTTCAAGGACTGCTCAGATATCCCCAGCTCTCATACCCAAATCACTGTCAACACAACATCAGACTGCTCTTGGTAGAACCTCATCATCATGGTGAAGATCCCAAAAAAAGCCATTTTTTCATGGAACAACATTCTTCATGCAGTGTTTCATGACCCATGTGCCTCTGAAAGAGTAAGTGAGCTCTCCAAAGCTACTCCTGGAAGCCAAGGAATTTCCCAGCCAGGGGAAAGTTGTCAGTTTTCTCCATTTTGGTGAGCAAGGTCCCATTTTTGCACCTCCCTCAATTTCCTGCCCATTAAGACCTCTCTGACTGAGGGAAAAGCTAGAAGTGGTGGCAAAAAAAAAATAAAAACAACCTTCTAAAATGAGGAGTAACCTAGGATGGGAGAAGATTTAGGAAGAATTTCCCATGGAATACAAAGTGGGTATGACTAGAAATATCACAAAATGAGGTTTTTTGAGTATATCTCATAAAACAAGGATGATAAAGCTTTTTAATTTGAGTATACTCTTTGGGAATTTTTCTGAAAAGGATAACCCAATTTTTATCCTCAATTACATTCCCAATACTAATGAAAAATGGCATAATTTCTGTATGTCCAGGGGGAAGCACATTGACATAGATACAAGAAACAGACTCTAAACCCACAGAAAATAAAGACAGGTGATATCTGGGAAGAGGAGCACTGCAAGATCAAGATGTGAACTGAGATTTTAAGGTAGAGGAAACCAACTTAAAAGTTTCTTTAAAAAGTGGGTGTANAAAAGGGGGGGAGCTGTCCTGAATTGAAAGCCTAAATCTCTCAATTTCTTAAGAAGCACAACCCTCTCCTACCCACAGCTCTGGCCATAATTCCACAGAAGATGACCAATGTGTGACACAGTTCTAGAAGCCATAGAGATTTACTGATGTCACAGTATTTTCATTGGAAAAAAAAAAAAACCAAAAAAAACCCAACAACATCTCACATGGACAAACGATTTCCTTCATTAGTACATTGCATGGGACACAGAGATCTCCATCTAGTTGATGTCTGAAGGTCTGAAGCACACTCGAAGCTCGATTCCCCTTATCTAAAGAGGGAAACTAGTTATTTGCAGAATGCTTTCTTGTTTATCTCCATCACTGTCTTACAGGCCAAAGAGTGAAAACTCTCTCGTGGCAGATCAAAAAAGGGCTTTGTAAATTGCTCTGACACACAAGTACTGGGATAGAGAGATCAACTGTAATGCAGAAATAAGAGTTACATTGTCCATCAGTCTGGAAGGGCAAATGGAAATTATGAATACAGTACCACCTCATAGAATCACTTTTGATCAANCCCTCTCTTTCCTTCTCCTCTATCCCAAATCCCATCCAAAATAGCAGAGTCACGAATTCTCCTGCTCTGACTTGGCCTCAAAAATAGTGCAATTTGCTTGAAAAGCAAGGTAACTAAGGAGAAAACTTTATTCAGGAAGGTTTGGAGCTCTTTGGCCTGGGGAGATAAAAAAGTCTGATTGAAATATCTCCTGCAGGAGATGACCACACATCCCATTCACTTATTTATACCCAAACTCAACCTTTTTTCCCCCTTTTCACACTTTCAGTTTGATTTCAAGGACTGCTCAGATATCCCCAGCTCTCATACCCAAATCACTGTCAACACAACATCAGACTGCTCTTGGTAGAACCTCATCATCATGGTGAAGATCCCAAAAAAAGCCATTTTTTCATGGAACAACATTCTTCATGCAGTGTTTCATGACCCATGTGCCTCTGAAAGAGTAAGTGAGCTCTCCAAAGCTACTCCTGGAAGCCAAGGAATTTCCCAGCCAGGGGAAAGTTGTCAGTTTTCTCCATTTTGGTGAGCAAGGTCCCATTTTTGCACCTCCCTCAATTTCCTGCCCATTAAGACCTCTCTGTCTGAGGGAAAAGCTAGAAGTGATGGCAAAAAAAAAATAAAAACAACCTTCTAAAATGAGGAGTAACCTAGGATGGGAGAAGATTTAGGAAGAATTTCCCATGGAATACAAAGTGGGTATGACTAGAAATATCACAAAATGAGGTTTTTTGAGTATATCTCATAAAACAAGGATGATAAAGCTTTTTAATTTGAGTATACTCTTTGGGAATTTTTCTGAAAAGGATAACCCAATTTTTATCCTCAATTACATTCCCAATACTAATGAAAAATGGCATAATTTCTGTATGTCCAGGGGGAAGCACATTGACATAGATACAAGAAACAGACTCTAAGCCCACAGAAAATAAAGACAGGTGATATCTGGGAAGAGGAGCACTGCAAGATCAAGATGTGAACTGAGATTTTAAGGTAGAGGAAACCAACTTAAAAGTTTCTTTAAAAAGTGGGTGTACTTAATCTTGAAAAATATCTACCTTGAATGAGTACGACAGGCAACAAACCAAAGAGGTCCACACTGTATTTCTGCTCTTTGTTTTTTACAAGACTTTGTATAATCTCTTTTTGTCACACAAAAATCCAGACTTCAGCTTGGATTCCACTGCTAAGGGACACAACACAAAGGCAAAGCTTACCTTTAAACTGGAGTTGAATTTGACAGTGTTTGACAAAGTAAAAGAAGCAAATTATTTATTTCTTTCTTAACCCAGCCTTTAAAAAATGCAGCAAAGCATTAGCCCCAGATAATAAGCCTCTCTTTCCTGCTGCAGAGAAGTCCAGTCATTTTTTTTCTCCTGGCATCAACACAAAGGAAAAGCTCCAACTATAAACTATCACTGAAAGCTGCTCAACTTGGGTTTCTGCTTTTTTTCTTTCCATGAATGTCCTGTTAAGTCAGTATTCCAAGACCAACAAATGCCTCCAAATCCCAAGCTGTTTGCAAACACGTGCTGTGATATCATTCAAGATAACAGCAAAAATATGCACAAAGCCCTTCTTTAACACCATACACAAGGAGGAGCACCAAGAAAAGATGCTGATCTGCACAAGCAAGTTCTTAGGTTCAAACAAGTAAGACAAGGAAAAGCTCTGATAAAACAACCGTGCCAAAAAGCTGATTTTATTTCTGAAATGCAAATCAAACAACAGCTAAGTCAGCCCTCTGTGATGCCAGTTGAAATTCAACTTCAAGAGGATCTCCTTGGGACTTAAGGAGTTTAGATTTGGTATTTTAAGATCTACCACCAACTGTGGAGGAGTCTCTTCCCCAGCCTTGGGCATCAGCTCACTCTCTCCAATCTGTAAGATGTTTAATTCGAGTATACTCTCTGGGAATTTTTCTGAAAAGGATAACCCAATTTTTATCCTCAATTACATTCTCAATACTAACGAAAAAATGACATTTTTGTAAGAATGACTTTTACTGGTCAGTACAACACATTGCCCAGTACAGTGCTGCTCACTGGTGCAACACACCCTTGCATATTGGTAATTTGTTCCACCAGTCAGTGACATCAAGGGTCACTTGGTATGAACTGAGCAAATATCAAATGAAATGGAAATAAAAGTTTCTTTTTTTGGCAAAGCTGGAACAAGATGAGTAGCTGCTTGGGGAAAAAAAAAAACCTTACAAGCTTACAAACCATACATGGAACTTTCTTTCATGCCCATTTTATATCCAAAGCAGCTAATAACTCATCATTTGTGGTATACTTAAGCCCATAACTGGTTAGATATAGTCTATGGGTTTGATGATACATACCTTCACCAGGATTTCTAGTCACTGTTATAAAGCTCATTCACTTCTACCACTTCAAATATTTTCAAGTCACTTTCATGGCTTCCACATCTTCTCAGATGCCTCCCATCAACCTCCCTATCCAGTCTCAAATCTCATACAATTTTTAACAGTGCATTGCTACTTCAGTATATAATGCATCCAGTGTGGATCCTGTGTGAAGAACAAGCTAAATAAGACATGAGAGGTTGAGATTCAGAATAAAAACATAGAATCATAGAATAGTTTGGGTTGGAAGGGTCCTTAAAGATCATCGAGTTCCAACCCCCCTGCCTGAGGCAGGGACACCTTCCACTACATCAGGCTGCTCAGTGCCTTGTCCAGCCTGGCCTTAAACACTTCCATGGAAGGGGCATCCACAACCTCTTACTATTTTAATAGGATATGTGATGGAAGGACAAGAAAAGTCCTACCCCAGCCTTTCTGTAGGCACCTTCAGGTATTGAGAAGCTACTCTGAGGTCCACCTCAGGACAGGCTATGGTGCTCCATACAGACCATTCTGTGCCCCTATAATCAGGTGGGGTACAGTGGTTATAGGCTCACAGCAGCTAAAGGAAAGCCCCATCAACATCATCTTCTTGTAGTTATCAAAATATAGCAGCTCTCCCATGTTAGGCAAGATAAGAGTAGGGATTTTTTTTTCATGTTAATGGAGATTTATTTATGCTTTATAAACAAAGAGCACCTTGAGACAGAAGCACAGAATAGTTTGAGTTGTAAGAAGCCTTCCTCAAATACCATCTGGTTCCAGCCCCCATCCTGTGGGAAGGAGCACTTCCCACTAGACAGAGAAGACTCTGCGTTTCCCAGGACAATGACATCTGATGAACAGCTGGGAATCAACCAAAGATGGCAAAGGTTCAAGAATAAAAGTGCCTAAGCTTTTAAAAACATAGAGATACAGTCAAGAAATAATCCAAAGGTGACACTGCTTGCTTTCCCCCATCACATTCCCAAATAAACACCCCAAGTCTTTTCCTTACACAGGAACAAATATGTGGGTACTAAAAATTTTGGGTACTGAGGTTTTAGTACCTATTGAGTTTCTTCCACACCCAGAAATTGTAAGTTAGCCTGAAGATGGAATAATAATGATGCAGAGGGTTCCAAAAAGCAAGTGAATGGGATGCCCAGATGTCTTTCACTGCCATATTTTTTCCAAGTGGTCTGACCAACTTCAGTTGCAAAGAAAAAAAAAATCCAAAAAACAAATGATGAGCCTGTCTGTCTGGCCAGCAAAAATAAAAAGCATGTTTGATTAAAAAAAGCAATCAAAGCAGATCCATGGAGGTCAGGACTTCAGCATTTGTCCAATTCTGTTACAGTATAATCAGCCACCAAAACACTGTGTGGCATTACACAAACCCAACTGCTGGTCACTTAAGTGACAGATTCTTTTAATTGATCTAGCTTTTAATTTATTTTAATTTATTTATCTCACCTTTTGCTCCCTATTAAATGAGCAACCACTAGATTAGAGGAAGATTTCTTTTTTCTTCTAGTAGTAAATGTTCTGGGCATCAGAAACTTGGAACCTTTGAAGTGCTGGAAGTCATGAAAATATTTTGTTACTTTTTTTTTTCATTTTATTACTTCTGGCAGAGAAAAACTCTGCAAACTGAGCAAAGAACTCGAAACAAGCAAAAAAAATCAAGCATGTGAAAGCAAACTGAGAAATACTATTAAAATACCAGAGCACAGACCCAAATTCACTTGTGATTACTGATTAAAAAAAAAGCTATTTAGTTGGCTGTGGAAGAACCTGAGCAGAATTCAGCTGTTTCAAGGACTGCTGAGGACAAATTATTTACCATAGTTATCAAAAAGGGATTATATGGTGTCTGGATACTCACCAAGTGCTAGTTAAAACCCAGCACTTAAAAACCAAAGGGTAATAAATTAATTTATTAAATGGATTTATCTTGCTGCAAAGCCTTGGCTGAAAAACAACAAAATCAATGATGCTGTAAGTGAGATAATCTGCAATGATTTTTTTTATATTATTTATTCATCAGAGCATAACAGTTACCCTTTCACTGGAAGAGATTTTTCAAGGACTTACCAAACAGATGGAATTAATGCAACAGATATACTTCAAATTCGTCTCATTTTGGAAGCAGAAGCAGCTGAATTTTCCAGCAATGTGCCAAAGCAAGCTTGGGTGGACAATAAACCAAGTAATCCACCAAGAAAAACCAGCAGCAGGAAAGCAAACAAGCACACCCCCACCTGACAGCTGGAATTCAGAGCAGCCAAGGAACAACAAGGCTTCCACGTGAAAGGGCTCACGTGTGTAAATAGAGACTTTCTTTTTTACCGTCTGGAGAAAATCAAGGGAATGACATTTGACTCACAAAAAGCAAACGACACTCATTTCTAGCTGCACAAAATTGAGAAGTTCAAGACCTAGGCTAAAAATAAATCAGAAAACACTAAAAGATTAAAGGCATTCTCTCTATTCCAAGAAAGAGATGCAAGGTCAATGTGATCTGAAAGAAATATTTACCTTGTGTTTTAAAGTGTGGTGAAAATCCCATGTTCTCAAGTTCTCTACAAAATTTAATTGTTACCCTGAAAATTTTTTTCAGCAATTCCTGTTGGACAAAAGTGTTCCTCAACAACTTAAATTACAAACACATTTTTTTAAGCTTCTATAGGCTGGCTGCTCTGAGATGGCTCCTTGCTTTTTTTCCTGACAAGATTCCCATTTTTTCCTGACTGCACTTCTCAATACACAGATGCCACTACCTCAGGCCACTGCATTCCAATGAGCAAAATGATTTCAGTGGGTAAAATAATTTCATTAACACAGGACTGTGTTGCAGCCCTTTCAAGCTGAGCTGCTCCATGATCTCTAGTCCACCATCCACCATCTCCTGGTGGCACAAAAGCAGCAAACAGTTCTAACTAGAAAAAAAAAATCTCTCATTCTGTTCTGCTCTTGCAGCAAATAGAAGTTTATATAAAGTGTGAGAACCCCTCCATCTTTAGCCAACCAGTTCCCAAATGAAATGGTGGGAGCACAGCCCACTATGGTGAAGAAAGGTAGGACCCAGGGTGCACAAACATGAGGGAAGAGCATGAACATCATCTCTCCATCTTTTTAATAACCTCCAGAATCATAACTATAGAATCATAGAATGGTTTGGGTTGGAAGGGAACTTCAAGATCATCTAGTTCCAACCCCCCTGCCATGGGCAGGGACATCTCCCACTAGACCAGGTTGCTCAATGCCTCATCCAGCCTGGCCTTAAACACCTTCAGGGAGAGAGGGGGCATCCACAGCCTCTCTGGGCAACCTCTTCCAGTGTCTCACCACCCTCACAGTAAAGAGCTTCTTTCTTAGATCCAGCCTAAATCTATATCCATTACTCCCACCAGCTCTTTCTCCCTCCTGTCTTGCTGGCCACCACTGCTGGAAGTCCAGCATGTGTAGAAAGGTCTCCAGTTCTCCAAGCAAAACAAGACCTGGTGTCTTCACCATCTTATGTTATTAGAACGCTCAAAAGAACTATTAGGCAAGGCATTCTGGCAAAAAAACCTCCCCAAACCACTGTTTTCATAGCAAACAACAGCTGGGCCATGCTGTGTTTTACTATCTCCTTATGGAAAGATTTACATACTTTGTGTGACCCAGAAATGGATCTAAAGAAACACTGGGAGCAAAATTAACTGTGAGGATGTTGCTCTTGCATTAATGACTTCCCTCTGCGCTTCTGTCAGCTCCAATACTCTGTCTTGCCAGGGGAGACAAAATGTTTTCTTCCTTCTTTACCATAAAAGACATCTTATTAAGAAATTTTCAAAGATATAAACTGAATTAAGTTGCCTTGTCTCCCTTGAAGTTTGGCCTCTTCCCCATTTCAGCATTTCTAAAAGCCTTCTTAAAATACACGTAGTGACAAATCCATCAAACCCCGGCATCTCACAGTAGGGGAAAAGAACCTACCAGAACTGCCTAAAATTCAGGGGAAGGAAATTCAGCTGCAGTCCTATGGTATGAAGATTATAATTTTGTATTATGATATTAACTGCTATATTTTAAATCTTTCTCCCTTCAAAGATACAGCTTTAAAAAATTTAACTGTAGGATTGATTTTTAAAAGAATACTTTCTTTGAGAGACTGAGTCTCTTGGAGCTTACACGTTAAGACATTTCACTTCTAAATTCATCTGATGTGCATATAAAACACATAAACAAGCTTCAGCCCCCACAAGCTGTGTGCAGATTCATTTCCTCCTGTCCCTGACCTCTAATTCTCATAAATTCATTTTGATTAGGCAGCTCTTCTACTTCCAATGAGAGCGTTTTCTCTGAAAGGGGTTTTCCTTCCCCATCTGTGAGGGCTGGGGAAGGTCAGAGCTTACAGAAGGCATCACAGAATGGTTATGATTGGAAGGAAACTGTCCCTGGGCAGGTACACCTCCCACCACACCAGGTTGCTCTAAGCCCCATCCAGCATGGCCTTGAACACTTCCAGGGATGGGGCAGCCAGAACTTCTTTGAGCAACCTAAGCCAGGTCACAGCAAAGCATTTATTCCTAATATGCACCATAAATCTCCCTTTTTCAGTTTGAAGCCATTACACCTCACCTTGTCACCACATGCCCTAGTCCCTCCCCAGCTTTCTTATAGGTTTCTATAAGGTACCACCAAGCACAATCCCTCTGCTCTCAATACTGCTTCAAACCACTTTCAGCCATCTCAGATGCATCTTCCTTATCAGACTCAGCAACAGAAATATTTCCCATCTGGTTTTTTTTTTTTAATTATTATTTATCTGCATTAATATTATCCCTCCTTCCTTCCTCTGTAATATCAGGGCATAAGGAGTTCTTATTGAGAAACTGTAAATGCCTAGGAATGTCTTTAAGTTGCATGTACTGATCTTTCTGCATATTTTTTCCCCAATTTTCCTTTCATATAGATTTCTGTGTGTTTTCCTAATCTGACTTTCTCACTTTTTTTTTTTTTTTAAGTTATAATTTATCTGCACTAAAATTATCCCTCTTTCCTTCTTCTGCAATTTCAGGGCATAAGAAGTTTTTATTGAGAAAGGGTAATTGCCTTGAAATGTCTTTAAGTTGCATGTACTGATCTTTGTGATTTTTTTCTCCCCCAATTTTCCTTTTATATAGATTTCTGTGTGTTTTACTACTCAGGCTTTATCACTTCTTTTTTTTACGTTATTATTTATCTGCATTAATATTATCCTCCCTTCCTTCTTCACTAATTTCAGGGAATCATAGAATCACAGAATAGTCCGTGTTGGAAGGGACCAGGGTAAATGCCTTGGAATGGCTTTAAGCTGCATGTACTGAACTTTCTGCATTTTTTTTCCCCAATTTTCCTTTCATATGGATTTCTGTTTTATTCCTCTGGTTTTCTCACCTCTTTTTTTTTTAATTTATTATTTATCTGCATTAATATTATCCCTCTTTCCTTCCTCTGTAATTTCGGGGCAGTTTTATTCAGAAAGGATAAATGCCCAAGAATGGCTTTAAGTTGTATGTACTGATCTTTCTGCATTTTTTTTTCCCCCAATCTTCCTTTCATATAGATTTCTGAGTGTTTTACTACTCTGGCTTTGAGTGCCTGAGGCTGGAATTGAGCCTTTATCCTCAGGTTTTATTTAAGAATATTTTTCCTTTGTTCCTGCCAAGAACTGAAGATGACTTAACCAGATGGACATCTCAACTACCATCATCAGAAGGTGAGCACAACCTCCCTGTCACAGACAGAGACTGTAACTCACTTTCCAGTGCTTTTTGATCCACTCCTGCTCCAGTTGCATTCTTCAAAAACCCTCCAACTCAGGCTTGTCCTACTTTGTTGATAAAATCTCTAAAATATATATCTAAATGATGTTTTAACATAACTGCCTCATATATTCTTCTAGTTTTTACCACTTATTATGCATAGCTCAGTTCACCCTCTGTCCCCAAGAACCTTCACCTCCTGACATCTTTTGATCTTTGTTTCTTTTTACTCATGAAAGTACTTTTCTTTAACAGATGTTATTTGGAAATAACACAAATGACATGAACATTGATCATGAAAAAGAATTACAAGGTTTTTCTCAACTATGAAGTCTGGGGTCACTTTTACTGAATAAGCATTTTGAAGCAGACAGGATAAATCCTGGACAAGAGTCTATGGGTCTTAAATTTACATTTAATTTTATAGTGATCTGGTTACCATGTAGGGACTTTTTACTCATTTCTATGAACAAAAGCTTCATTATCAAGGTCTCACTGAAAGGCAGTACAATTCACGAATACAATTTCAATATGATATATAATTAATATATAGGATTCTCTATAATATANTATCTCTAGCATATATTAATATATGTGTTATATAAATATATGTTATATACAATATATTAATATATAAATTAAATATAATATCTTGAACATAATTTCAATATAACTTACTAATTTTAAGAATGAGGGATGAGTATTTGTAGCAAACATGTTTTTCTATTCCAAATTTTGCCACGGACCTGTTTTCTCACAGATTACACTCTCTGCTTGTTGGCCACCAGCATGTTCCCATCATGTTGTTCAGTTGTGAGTCACACAAATGCTTCTGGTATATTAACTCAACTTTTAATATAATTACTAAATCAGTTATAAAAAGTCAAGTCTGGATAGTGAACCTGCCAGGAAACACCCAGCTACCTCACTGCCTACTGAATTGCTGGACATTGAACATTAATGATAAAGTCTTTTCTGGACGACAATGGACATTAGATGGAACGAGGAAAATTCCAACTAGATAGTAAAAATCATAACAAGGGTAAGCAAACACTGGAAGAAACACCCTGAAAAAGATCTCCATCCTTGGAAACATGGAAAACACTAACGCTGAATTAACAAGCTTTGGTTCTGTGGAATGTTGTCTCATCTAACTCTGCCCTAGTTTCAAACCATTGCCCCTTGTTTTGTGGCTCCAAGCCCTGGCAAACAACCCTTTCCCACCTTTCCTATAGCACCTTCAGGCACTGGGAGACCACTGTGAGGTCCCTCCACAGCCTTCTCCAGCCTGAACCCCAGCTCTCTCAGCCTGTCCTCACAGGAGAGGTAAATCCTTAACCCCTCAAACTAAACTACAACCAAGAACTTCAATGAATCCTATTAAGGTTCACTTTTATAGAAAGTAGCTGATTTAACAGCTGGAACATCAGTTCTGGATGAAGAGTCTTTAGATGAGTAAATATGCAGTTTGTCATCACCAACACAGCTCAGAAAAGAGTGTCTTGATACAAACATGGAGTACTATGTCTCAGCAGAAACCAGTTCCACCCTTCAGAATATTACTGATGCAAAGACTCATGTGGTGTGTGTGGTATCTAAAATGATCCTCCATCACAACATGGGTCATGAGAAATGCAGCTGAAAAAGCTCAGGCACCTTCTGGCACATCAACATATTTAAGAAACCCAAATGTGCCCAATGAAGGGCCAAGGGAGGTCTGTGATGCAGACAACAGTCTTCTCATTCTTCTACCTCCTTTTCCCAGGTTCAATTCCCAGGCAACCCGAAGCAATTCCCAAATAATTTCTTCCTCCTATGCGTTTCCCACCTGGGACAAAGCCACTGGAACCCAGTGCCATGGCAACCCCCATTGGCCACACAAGCACTTTGGTTCTTTGGGGAAAAGAAAAGGAAGCTGTGAGATAAAGGCTCCTATTCCTTGTTTCCCACTGGTAGGAAATAATCACGAAAAATACTTTAATCTGAAGTGCCCTCTGGGTGAATAGATTGTCACTTAAAAATAAATAACACTATGATGTGAAAAGGAAGATAAAATGGGAAAACTTCAAGTACATGGACATATTGTCTAATCTCCAAGTTTAAGACTGGTTGTCAGATTAAAAAAAAAGAAAACATGTAAAAAAAAATTAATGAATAAGAGGAAAAGATGTCAAACTCCTTGTGATCAGCTAAAAGAGAAGAGGATCCAAAACCTGCCTCTTCAGCCCACTGATGTAAATTTGAGTTTTTTCACTGACTCCCATGGACTTGAATCAGGCTTTTACATTTCTAAGAAATGTAATTTGGATTTTATTTTATTTGATTCAGTAGAACATGCAAAGAAGGATGTCATCCAGGGTCAAACTTGAATATAAACTCTACAGTTCTTGCCCTATTTCTGTTGTTTCTTGAATGCTTGCAAGCAATAAAGTTAATGATGGCACATGTTTGTCAGCTTTCAACGAAGAACTGATTCTCCTCACCCTGTCCAGACAGAATGATACCATCATCATCCTTCAAAAACCCTCCAACTCAGGCTTGTCCTACTTTGTTGATAAAATCTCTAAAATATATATCTAAATGATGTTTTAACATAACTGCCTCGTATATTCTTCTAGTTTTTACAACTTTTTATGCATAGCTCACCTCACTGTCTGTCCCAAAGACCCTTCACCTCCTGACATCTTTTGATCTTTGTTTCTTTTTACTCATGAAAGTACTTTTCTTTAACAGATGTTACTTGGAAATAACACTTATGACATGAACACTGATCATGAAAAAAAAATTACAAGCTTTTTCTCAGCTGTGAAGTCTGGGGTTACTTTTACTCAATAAGCATTTTAAAACAGAAAGGATAAATCCTGGCCAAGAGACTATGGGTCTTATATTTACATTTCATTTTATAATGATCTGGCTACCATGTAGTGACTTTTTACTCATCTCTGAACAAAAGCTCCATTATCAGGGTGTCACTGACAGGCAGTACAATTCATGAATATAATTTCAATATATTATATAATAATATATAGGATTCTCTATAATATAATAATATCCATTATATATTAATAAATAGTATATTATTAGTATACCATATATGTAAATATATATATATATATATCACATTAACATAACACTTATGACATGAACACTGATCAATGTATACCTGCAGCACTAAATTAAAGTGAACAGCATAGATGTTCACTGTCTTTTGGAGAAAGACTGTGGAAGTCAAGAAGACAGAACATCATCACATGGCAATCTGTGGTAGAGAAGCCCTCAGGAGACCATCATGTGTATTCACACCCATCAAGAATTCTAGAGATCTTCCTGCTCTGTGGTAGGATTCTTAGACCATACTTAAACCAGAGGCTCATCCCAGATGTTTAAAAACAAATGTTTGGTGTTTCTAACCAAGCTTCCAGAAGCTGTATTCCTCCTGAGCACCCACAATGTCACCTCAGGCAGAGCATCCTCTGATACCAGAGGAAAAAACCTACAGAGCAACAAATCCTATAGCAGAGCATGCACTTGGTGACATCCCACAAACTTCTACAGGGGTACTGTACCGTCTCTGTGGACATCAGGGATGAGGTCAGTGGGATGCTGCACCACAGCTGCACGCCTGTACACCATGTGGATCCTTCCCTTTTCCTCTTCCATTTGCTTCCCTCTTTCCAAAGGCTCAATGAAGTATTCATCCTTATCAGTCCTGATCATTCCCGCCTGGTGATAAAGAGAGAAAAGCACACTGATTTGCACTGGAAGGGCTCAATCCTTCTTTTTACTTCATTAGAATCAGCAGAACCCTATATCCAACTTCAGTGAAGGCCAACTGTAACCTGGGCTGCATGAGAAGAGAAGGTAGAGAGAGGGGATTCTCCCCCTTTACTCTTTTCTTGTGAAACCCCACCTGTTACTGTGTCCAGCTTTGGAGCCCTCAGCACAAAAGGGACATGGACCTGCTGGAGAGGGTCCAGAATGGAGCCATGAGGATGATCAGGGGGCTGGAGCACTCACTTCTGCTATGAGGACAGGCTGAGAGAGCTGGGGCTGTTAAGGCTGGAGAAGAGAAGGATCCAAAGGAGACCTCTCAGCAGCCTCCTGTAGCTTGAAGGGGCTACAGGAAAGCTGGGGAGGGGTGTATGCCAGGGCATGGAGCAATAGGACAAGGGGAAATGGTTTGTAGAATAGAGCAGGGCAGAGTTAGATGAGACATTAGGAAGAAGTTCTTCCCCATGAGACACTGGAAGATGTTGCTCAGAGAGGTGGAGGAGGACCCGTCCCTGGAGATGGTGAAGACCAGGCTTGATGAAACTCTGAGCAACCTGATCTCGTGCAGGATGTCCCTGCCTGCTGTACAGGGTTGGACTAGGTGGCCTTTGAGGGTCCCTTCCAACTCTTCTGATTCTTTTCCACCCCATAAATACATAATGTTCAGCAATGCTTATTTCTCTTTAGGTCTTCTCCCATCAAAGCTACACGTAAGGCACATTTATCCTAGAAATGACTATGAAACTTGCTGCCTAAATCCAGCTCGAGGAAAGAGAGACACATGCTCAAGAGGAAAAATTTACTTGCTGGCATTTGAGTATAAACCACAGCAGGTAATGCCTGAACTGAAGATTTCACTACAGGAATTCACAGTTCTGGCTTTGATGGCCACCATGGACACACAGGAAGCATGAACCACAAAAATCCCCACCTCCAAACAAGACAAACCTGACAGTTCTACAAACATCTCCAGGGTCTCTCCAGCCTCACTCTGTCTCTCAATGCCATCAAATTTATTTATAGCAATGGTAAACTGATTTTTTTAACTTTTTTGTTCCCCCCATAGCAATTAGTTCCCGCTTAGGTAATTTGCCAATTTCAAGGAGACAGAATTGGGAAGGTATACTATAAGAGTATAAACATCAATGCTTTTGATAATAAAAATATAGAATAGAATATTCTATAGAACTCTATAGAATAGAATTAAGATAGAAAATATTTTAATGTTTTATTAAAAAAAATTAAAGGTTCACAGCTACTTCTCCTCAAGTGTTCCACTCTCTGAGTGCTTTCTCACATCCACACTTAAATTTATCAGTTACCAAATTTCTCCATACATTGGTTAAACTGCACAAAAACTAATGCATCCTTCATTTTCATTCTTCCAGCAGCAGCAACATGTAGACTTTTGGTTGGAATAACTTGCATGACAATGTGGCCAGGACAAATAATTAGACTGGGAATTAACAAGTCCTCTTGGCATGTTAATGGCTAATTTTCTTGCCATTTCTCTGAGCAAAAGTGAGTTTCACCCCTCCAGTTACCATGCTACTGGTGCAGAATGGCTCCTTGCATTAAGGAGCAATTTGTTTTGTAAATGACTCATTTTCTGCAAAGTTAAGGGCAAAAGCAGAGCTTGTATTCACTTCTCAGTTTCAACATCTTTGTCCATTTTAAGCCTAAGAAAAAACACCCCACAGTCAGATTTTTGAGAATGCAAAAGGAATATAAAAATGACCTGCAAGCATCAAGCAGGCTTGAGAGGTAGGCCCACACCAACCTCATCAAGTTCAACAAGGCCAAGTGCAAAGTCCAGCACCTGGGACAATCCCAAGCAGAGATACAGGCTGGGAGGGGAGTGGCTTGNAACCTGTCTCCTGAGTTATCATGTCCTCTGGAGCCCTCAACACAAGAAGGACATTTGAGCTGTTGAAGCAGGTCCAGAGGAGGCCACGAAGATGATCAAAGGGCTGGAGCCACTGCCTTATGAAGACAGGCTGAAGGAGTTGGGGTTGTTCAGCCTGGTGAAGAGAAGGCTCAGGGGGGACTTCAAAGTAGCTTCTCAGTACCTGAAGGGGGCTACAGAAAGGCAGGGGTAGTCGGACTTCTTAATAAGATATGTGATGGAAGGACTAGAAATAATGGATGTAAATTGGAAAAGGGGAGATTCAGGCTAGATATAAGAAAGAAGTTCCTCTAGGGTCAGGGTAGTGAAACACTGGAAGAGGTTGCCCAGAGAGGTTGTGGATGCCCCCTCAATCCCTGGAGGTTTTTAAGGCCAGGCTGGACAAGGCACTGAGCAGCCTGATGTAGTGGAAGGTGTCACTGCCCATGGCGGGGGGGTTGGAACTAAATGATCTTTAAGATCCCTTCCAACCCAAACTATTCTATGATTTTAACAGCCTACAAGCAAGAATACAGCTTCTTTCCATACAAACTTCCTCTTGAACAAAAAACAACCAATGAAAAGAGCTTTAACAAGGGGATGAAGATAGAAAGGAACAAGCAGATTATCACATTTTTAAAGTGAAACTATGCTGTAACCTCTATTTTTTAACCCAGCATTTTGTTCCCCACTAAACAAAGACAGAAGCAAGCAGGTGTTTAAAGCACGTACTTTTAAAGGCTGACTTGGAGAAAAGTCTGTGGTGGATTTTCAAGAAAGAAGTAGGTAGTGGAATTTCTTTTTTTTTCCCCCACAAAAGCACACTTATGGAAGACAGGAAAGCAAGAGTCTGAAAATCTTGGAATTCTATTAACTTTGCTGCTCTTTCTGCTAAATGAACAATGGTCTCAACTTCCATCAGATGCTGTTTGAAATCTCTGCTTCTGTCAAGTTCATCTAGAAGCATCCGCATTGTTCCTGAGAAAACAGGAACGCAATAAAAACTAGCAAAAGCCAAGAAGCAGCTTTTGTGGCAGCATGCTTGGAAATAAATTCTGTTCTTGGACTCATTTCAGCCCTGGCTGGGGCCTGGGGACATGGATTCCCTTGTCAGCTTTCCTACAGACTCATTTTTCCCATTTTTGAGGGGTGTCATGGGAGGAACCCACTGACAGGACGTTGGGCATATTGTGTGCACACTCCCTGTTGCCCAACATCTGCCACTGTCTTTAAGACACACCACCATCAATCCATTTCATCCCTCTATTTCTTTACCATGATAGCAAAATAGGCAAACTTTTGTGCACACCAAGCTGTGTGGTGCAGTTGATGCACCAGAAGGAAGGGATGCCATCCAGAGGGACCTTGACAGGCTTGAGAGGTGGGCCCATGCCAAAGTCATCAAGTTCAACAAAGCCAAGTGCAAGGTCCTGCACCTGGGCAGGGGCAATCCCAAGCACAGATACAGGCTGGGTGGAGACTGGCTTGAGTGCAGGTCTGAAGAGAAGGATTTGGGGGTGTCTACGGACAACAAACTCAACATGAGCCAACATTGTGCACTTGCAGCCAAGAAGGCCAACCAAATCCTGGGTTGCATCAAGAGGAGTGTGACCAGCAGGTCAAGAGAGATGATTTGCCCCTCTACTCAGCACTGGTGAGACCCCACCTGGANTCTGTCAGCCTGGTGAAGAGAAAGCTCGGGGGGACCTCAGACTACCTTCTCAATACCTGAAGGAGGCTAGGGTAGAACTTTTTAATAGGATATGTGATGGAAGGACTAGGAATATTGGATGTAAATCAGAAGAGGGGAGATTCAGGCTAGATAGAAGAAATTCTTTAGGGTGACTGTAGTAAAACACTGGAAGAGGTAGTGGATGCCCCCTCTCTGGAGGTGTTTAAGGCCAGGCTGGACAAGGCACCGAGCAGCCTGATGTAGTGGGAGGTGCCCCTGCCTATGGCAGAGGGGTTGGAACTAGATGATCTTTCAGGTCCCTTCCAACCCGAACTGTTCTATGATTCTAACATGGGCAGTCAGTAACAGGTTCTGGCTGCAAGGCAAGCAGTAAGACTTTCAGAGCTTACAGCTCTGGTTCCTCCACTATCTTGACACCTAATGTACCAGCTCCCCTGCCTTCTTCACAAGCTCATCTGCTCCAAACCAATTACATTTCTCCCAGTGGAACAGTGGAGGCCACAGAGATCTCAGACAAGCTCTTTCAAAAGGAAAGGCAACCAGCAGCAGAAAGCCAGAATCAAAAACCAAGACCATCATTGACTCATTGTCTGAGCTGGCAAAAATATTATGGAGTTGATGGTTGGACTTGATGATCTGAAAGGTCCCCTCCAACTTGGGCCATCCTGTGATTCTTTAAGTTAATCCCATCCGTCTGAAGATTGCTCTAAATTTTTTTCTTTATTGTTTCCTTTCCATTCTTCAGGACAAGTGGTGATGGTAGAAGAGGGCTTTATCTGACAGACTTGCTCTCTCCCATGAAGAACAATTAAGGAGCTATATCCCAAGTCCACTCCCTCTAGTGTTTCCTAAGTATAACCAAGAGTCTGGTTTGCTAGTCAGTAACTAAATGAATCAATCATCAAAATGAAATATACAGGTAAACACAGCATCTCAACATGTCAGGATGGGGATAATACGAATAATCCATTTGGAACTAGATGATCTTTGAGGTCCCTTCCAACCCAACCTATTCTATGATTCTGTTCCACAAATCCAAAGCTGCAGCAAAAGGTCTCAACAACGGAACCAAATCAGAGCTGCAGCCTCCCCAGAAATGCTCACTTTTGATCATAGAATAGCTTAGGTTGGAAGGGACCTTAAAAATCATGTAGTTCCAATCCCCCTGCCATGGGCAGGGAGTTGATGCTTAATACACATTGATTTTTATTTCTTCAATCATAGACAATAGGTAAAAACTTCCTATTCTAAGCCAAAACTTCAGCCTAAAAGCCAATTCCTAAAGATGGAGAATCAACATAATGGCATCTTGGGGAAAAAAAAAATCTTTCTTTTTGCAANTATTGGCATTTTGGGAAAAAAAAAATCTTTCTTTTTGCAATAAACACACCAAGTTTAAACAGTCCGATTGCCTGTGCCAGTTGAATCAGTGCCAAGCAAACATCTAACCCACCTTCTACAAAGCATTCTTCCCAGTAAGAATGTTACAGAATACTAGAGGTTTCCTTTGGTTCTTATCACTTTCCAACACGGATTTCATCTTCTGCATTTCTATGCAACTCATAAAACCTAGAGAATGTGTTCAGAGAAGATAGAGACTGCATACTTTACCTATCACTTGACAGGAAAGACACTTGTTTCATCAAACAGTGCATAATTAAAAGTCAATATGCAAGAACATAATGAAATCTGAGTCAACTTTTTGACAACAACAGTATCTAGTTTCTAGGAAATCAATAATCAAATGTTCGTACTATCAATGAAACTGGAAAATGTTTCCAGGGCTCCCCCTCCCAGACCTTTTACTTTACCCTTTTGGACAATCATGGGTGGTTGACAGCTCTGTCCTACCACTAACTCAATAGAAGCCCTATGGAAAAGCATCAAGAGCTCTGTATGTTCTCTCCATCTCATATCCCAGCTCCGGCCAAGCAGACACCGCATCCTGCCAAGACAAACATGTGGGACTTGGCCAAACAGGAGGGGGGAGGCAGTTTCTAGAGACAGTGCTCCAGTCTAAACTTCTTAAGGAGTGGATATAAACACATTNTTTTTTTTTTTTTAATCCAAAGGCCACAACTTTTTGGAGTCACAGTGAACACTGGTTGATTTATTGGAAGAAAAATAGTTGCAAAGAAGGATGCTTTGCCCTGCAGCACGTTTCCCTTTGCCTGCCTCCACCAAAACAGCTATGGTGGGTGGAAATTAGAAGTTTTCTAGGTGTGCAGCTCCAGGGTTATATCTTCAGTTCACTGGGCAGATATTACTTCTCATGCCTCACAGTACCCATATTCTGTTAAGCATCAGCTGATTCTCCACGTTTATTCTTCAAAACTTTCCTAGAGACTTCTGAAGTTGTGGAGTTCACCCCATTATAATAGAATACCTTGAGTTGGAAGCATCCAGCCTCAACCCCCAGCCATGAATGATCAGCTGAGTTCCCTGCATGATGTTCTTAAAATTCTCTGTTCAGTGAGACTTCTGTGGTTAGATGAAGCAAAGAAACACCATAAATACAGGCAAATCACATCATTTGGGTGCAAAACAAAGGTATGGAGAGATCTCCTTTGCTAATAATGCTCCTGAAGTTCTGACCTAACATAACTCACCCACTTTTTCCCATTTATTCTTTTCCCAGTGGTTGCTGCTTGCCCAGTTTGCACAGGTCAACACATCTAATCAGTAATCAAAACAAGCATCACATTTTTATCTACTTATGACACAAGTAGTTTAGATTCATTAACATGTTTTATTTTGTCATGTGGCTGCACACCACTGACCTAACAAAAGGGGCTAAGTACAACATATGTAAAACATGGAGAGGATTTTATATAAACATGGAAAGATTAGCAAAGTGATCATAAATGGCATTCATTCCAAATCCCCAGCAGTTAGGCAAAATGATTAATGGTAATTTCTAGTTAGAAATGATAATTTCTAACTAGAAATGCAAAGAGAAGATCATACAGATGTGAGTTGCTGCAAATACTACTGGTGATGCAGGTGAACAAAGAAGAGAACAAACAAAAAGAGTGGCAGTAGGTACCAGTGGGCTTGGGTTTTCTGCACTGAAGCAAAAGAAAAAGCTTTTTCACAGTGAGGGCAGCAGAACTCTGGAACAGGCTGCCCAGAGAGGTTGTGGAGACATTCAAAATACATCTGGATGAGTTCCTGCATGATCTGGTCTAGGTGTTCCTGCTCTGGCAGGGGGATTGGACTACATGATCACTTGAGGTCCCTTCCAATCCCTGACATTTTGTGATTCTGAGAAACCTCCCTAGCTGGGGGACTGATCCAGGCCATTCCTGCCCCTGTTGCTACACTATTCCTCATGAGTCCTGGGGTTCAGAGAATCTCCTGTGCTCCTGGAGAAACTGGAACCAGCTTGAACCTTCTTCCATGATTTAAGTGGACTCGGGAGATAACTTCAGGGATAAGCAAAGATGCAGAACCATGTGGAAAACGTTAAAGGCTTGCAGGGTGGACACCAGGCTTGGTCAAGGAGGCCCATCTATTAGGGGATATTAAAATGCTTAGTACAAATAAGTGAGTTG
>VZTY01014400.1:17232-28845 GCA_013400935.1 Turnix velox | reverse complement strand
GGCTGCTGGGCTGGGAAGTTGCACCCAGGCAGACTTACCCTGGTGTGGACATCGTCGGGGATGCTGACCCAGCTCAGTTTCCTGGCAATGACTTTGCTGGTTCTGTCGAGGGCTTCCAAGGAGATAGTGAAGGTTTCCAGGTGGTTGTGCATGCACTTTTCCACCTGTGAGGGCAGATGAAGGTTAGTGATATGGTTGCAGGATACCTTGACATCACATCAAACCCCAGGGATTCAGATACCCACGAGAGAGCTACCTACAGGACTTGAGAAGTGTGTTTTCAAGCACAACCCCTCATTTTCCAGGCACCCTATATGAGAAAATCTCTAATTTTCCCTAAAAGCCACACCAGGGGGTGAAAAACCCCCCACAATCCTCCTGCTTTTGGTGGAAGCTGGAGGTGCCACCATCAATTGGAAGTGTAAAATTTGCCCAGAGAGGTTGTGGATGCTCCTTCAATCCCTGGAGGTGTTTAAGGCCAGGCTGGATGAGGCATTTGAGTATGGTGGGACCAACCCCCTATGGCTAGGGATTTGTAACTATAAGGTCTTTAAGTTCCCTTCCAACCCAAGCCATTCTGTGATTCTATAAAATTTAGAGGTGCCCAACACTGGAGGCACTTGTTCCCCAAAGAAAGGGCCAACCCCACCTTAGGGTTTCACTTCTTGCTCTTTTCTGTCTGTTGGAACCAGATAAAAATTATTTCTTTGGCTGTGAATTCCCAACTTTTCTACCCCAAAAAAAAGGGGGCTGATGCTCTGTGTCTCCAAACAGGAGATGACCTCCTACTTCCCACTGGCACTGCTCATCTCCTCCATAAAAAGCTCTTTTTAAAAATTTTCCCTTTGAAATGAAAGGCTTTGTTTGGGACAGAGACCAAACAGCAGTTTGGGATTTGTTCCAAAACTAAGGCTTCAGAGTGGATTTTTAAGGCTTTGGAGATGATGGCAGTGCTCATGCATGACCTGACCCTCTGAAGGGTATTAGCAGCTTTCTGAAGGTTCTTGGAATAATTTTGCATTTCCCTGGGGCTACTTTGAGTGGTATCAAAGTTCTGGTGATAGCAAAGCTCTGAAGTGGGGAATAAATTTGAGGCTATAGTGTTAAAACAGAAGGAAATGAGGCAGTTTCTTACCGTAGTGTTCACAGTGACCATGCTGGGAACCTGTTTGAGAGAGGAAGAAGTTAAGAAACTCCAAATTTAATCGTGGGGGAGTAGAGAAGCAGCAGGGGGAGAGCCCCTTCAAAGCAGAAGAACTTACTGCTTTTAAGTCTAGTTTCTGCATGTCCTCCAGAATTTCTCGAATGAGGAATCCTACATAAGTCCTGGAGTCTTCCTCCCATGGTGGGTGTCTCCTGGGGTTGGTGGTTCTGGTTGGCCTCATGGGGGCTGCAGTGCAGAGCACCCCAAGGCTGAGCAGAGGCATCACAGAGAGCAGCAGCATGACCTCCTGTGCTTGGGGCTGGTGAAGTGTGTGGCTGCTTCTGCTCCTGCCTTCTCTTATATGTGCACCCTGCTGGAGGAAATGATTAATAGCTCACCACAAACTTGCTCTTGCTGGAGAGGAGGAGGGGAAGGTTCACCTGAAGAATGGAATCTGCTGGGTATTTGAATGAGTAAGAGCCCGTGGACTTTCTAGAGGGGGAGAAGTGGTGTAGACCCTAGACCTGAAACTCTCTGGGGTCTGTTTTTACAAGGTGAGATGTAGGAAAATGAATGTGTGTCCTGTATGTCTCCTATGAGTGAAAGCTTTAGAGATATGGACGTTTGTGTGTGTCTCCATATGTCTCCTGTCAGTGAAGACATCCTGGGAAACACTGAGAGACAAAAATAAATGTTCATTTTCTATCCAAGACCTCCACATTTTGGGGAATGCTGAAGAATGAATATAAAATAATAAAAATAAACTAAGATTTACATGGGAGTTGGAACTAGATGATCATTAAGGTCCCTTCCAGCCCAAACCATTCTATGATTTAGTTCTCCACACAATTAATGTGGACTTTTGTGTGTGTCCTAGAGATCTCCTATGAGTGAAGAGATCAGAGATGTCTTGAAGACTGTTTGTGCCCTCTATGTCTCCTATGAGTGAAGAGATCAGAGACACATTAAATAATAATAACTAGACCTGAACCTTTTTTGGTCTGTGCTTCCAAGGTTGAACTTTGTAAAATTTAATGTGTGTCCTTTATATCTCCTGTGAGTGAAGACACCAGAGATGTCTTGAGGACTATGTGTGTCCTGTATGTCTCCCATGAATCTTCACGAAGTTTTCATACACTAATAGGAAATTTAAGACATCAGAGATGTCTTCACTCAGGAGATCTCTAGGACACACACAAAAGTCCACATTAATTGTGTGGAGAACTAAATCATAGAATGGTTTGGGCTGGAAGAGACCTTAAAGATCATCTAGTTCCAACCCCCATATAAATCTTGGTTTATTTTAATTATTTTATATTCATTCTTCAGCATTCCCAAAAATGTGGAGGTCTTGGAAAGAAAACAAGCATTTATTTTTTTTTGTCTCCCAGTGGAATATTTATATTTTTACATTTATATTCACATTTATATTAAAACCAGCCTAACTACTCTGTGTGCTTTTTAGAGGGAATTCTGTAGCTGAAATCAGGAGATATTTTGCAACTTCCCTGAGTCAGCTCAGAGGTGCCAAAGCATTTGGGATTTTGATGCCCTGAGGATAATTATGCAACTACATCTCAGCTGACACATGTTGATTTGTCAAGGAACAGGACGAGCTCGTTGACCATAGCAACTGAGGAATTTGGTAAGGAATGATTCAGAACACTGTTGTGATGCCCATATTAAAAAAAAAAAAAAGAAATTATCAGATTTCTTAACAACAGCTGGCCCCTGAGCTGGCATTAGAGGAATGCCACACGTGCTGGAGTCTTGGCAAAGAGGGGGTAGAGCTGCTTCACTCCAGGCAGGATGATGGTGGCATCTTCCACTGGTTTGATCTTGGGCTAGAAGAGAAGATGGGAACCAAGTTTTTCATCTTCTATTTAAAGCCTAGAAGCCCTTTTTCCCCTGTCAGAGTTTTATCAAGATATTTATCAGCCCCTGAGAGGCAGTGAAGACTTTTAATGTAAGGGTGGTGAGACACTGGAAGAGGTTGCCCAGAGAGGCTGTGGATGCCCCCTCAATCCCTGGACGTGTTTAAGGCCAGGCTGGATGAGGCACTGAGCAACCTGGTGTGGTGGGAGGTGTCCCTGCCCATGGAAGGGGTTTGGAACTAGATGATCTTGAAGGTCTCTTCCAGCCCAAAGCTTTCTATGATTCTATGAATACACTTGTGGGTGCTGGGTGAGAAGTAACCAAAAGGAGCAAAAAGGAACCCTCTGCTCTGTATTTTCCCTGTGCCCAGCCCACTCTCGGAGTAGGGAGTAGGAGCAGACACTTTGTCATCCCAAAATGTTGTTAAAATAGATTTTTCTCTTTAATCCCTCATTGCTCATGAAAGCCCTGACTAATGCTAGACCCAGACCTGACCCTTAATGCTGGGGCTTGGTGCAGCTTTCCTTTTGCTGGTGGATTGTTGCTTACCTGCTCCTTTCAGCAGTGATAGGATAAGGTTATTTGATCATTTATAGTGTTGCTTTTTAATTTATACAGTTCCAGAATCATAGAATGGTCCCTTGCAACCCAAACCATTCTATGATTCTGTGATTGATCAGTCCTGGGTGTTATTTGGTTTTGGGAGACCTGCAGGTCAAGGAAGGGGATGCTCCCCCTCAGTTTATCTCATCTGCTCTCAGCTGTGTCCCAGACTCAACAAGTTTTGCATTTTTCTATCTCCAGGATGAGTTTTATTCCATTCGCTCAACGAATCAGTCTCCAAGGACGTCAGCCCTCCCAGAACAATCTGCTTTTCTCCTGAAATCCAGAGGGTCTGCAGCAGGATGAGCACTTTGTAGGTGACCTCTGAGTTTTCACAGCTTTAAAAAAAAAAAAAGAACCAAACAAACTTAAGGTCTGAGGGGAAAAGAGAAAGTTAATTTCCTCATTTAACAGATTGTGAGATCACATCAGCCGTGGGCTTTCTTCCAGCCAGCTCAGCCTTCCCTGTCTCTATATGTTTCATCCTAAGGGTACTTTCCAGCTATGATCTAGACTTTCCTCATCATTACACTAATATTTTAGCCATGTTTCATAATTCCTTCCACATTCCTGCAGCAATCTCTGACACTTCTCTGGTAATTCCCAACATTTTTAGGGCAGCTGTCAGGGTCACGCGGATTTTGGGATGAATTTTTGAAGCTTTCTGGATGGACTTGTTCTTGCAGCCCAGAAGCCAACTCAGTCCTGGGTTGCATCAAGAGCAGTGTGGCCAGCAGGGCAAGGGAGGGGGTTTTGGCCTTCTATTCAGCTCTGGTGAGACCCCAACTGGAGTTACTGTGTCCAGTTCTGGAGCCCTCAACAGAAGAAGGACATTGAGCTGTTGGTGCAGGTCCAGAGGAGGGCCATGAAGATGATGAGAGGGCTGGAGCACCTCCCTTCTAGGGACAGGCTGAAGGAGTTGGGGTTGTCCAGCCTGGAGAAGAGAAGGCTCAGGGGGACCTCAGAGGAGCTTCTCAATACCTGAAGGGGGCTACAGAAAGGCTGGGGAAGGACTTTTGAATAGGGTCCAGGATGGAAGGACATGGAGGAATGGATGAAAAATGGGAGAGGGGAGATTCAGGGTGGAAGGAAGAAAGAAGTTCTTTGCTGTGAGGGTGGTGAAGCACTGGAAGAAGTTGCCCAGAGAGGTTGTGGATGCCCCTTCAGTCCCTGGAGGTGCTTAAGGCCAGGCTGGATGAGGCACTGAGCAACCTGATGTAGAGGGAGGTGTCCCTGCCCATGGCAGGGGGGTTGGAACTAGATGATCTTGAAGGTCCCTTCCAACCCAAACCATTCTATGACTTTCATGCCAAGATGGGAGACTTGGTGTCCAGGAGAGGGCTGGAGACAGGCTGGAAACTTTAGGCAGGAGGTAGAAGGTGTGCAGGGGGAGATGTGTGGGGCAGGAGGAAAAGAAACAGGTGTCAGATGTATCAGTAAGAACATTTCAAACCCAGCGAGCGATTTGCAGCCGGCACTAGGAGGTGAGACAGAAGGCGGTGACTCACCCTGTCCTGCAGCCAAGGCACTTGCCAGGGGAAACACAAGGCAGGCTTTGAACTCCGGGATGATAATCCCAAATAAATGCCAGGACTGTGAGTTTTAGGATTACTGTTTTGGATTCACTCTCCATCCTCGGGGTGAGCAAAGAGGAGGAGGAGGCTGTGGAAAAGCAGCGTCGCCGTCTGGTGTCAGCATCAGCCCGTTGGGGAAGGGATTCGGCACGGCGGGGGTGAGACGTCTCCTCCTGCTTCCACAGGGATGGATGTGCAGGACATAAGCAGCAGCTGTCATGTCTCACAGCTCCCCAGCCTGCTGGGCTGGGCCATTTTTAGAGAATGGGAAGCAATTTTAAAGGAAAAAATTTAAAACAACAAAACAAAACAAAACAGAAAAAAAAAACCCACAAAAAAAAAAAAAAACAACCAACCTAAAAAAACCCAAAAGCATAGAACAAACTTTGCTGATGGTTTGTTTGGGATCCTTTGGTGCTGCTTGGCCATTTGGGGTCTGTGTTTTGGCCATTTGCCTCCTAAAGGGTTACACTTCATCCCTTCTCCTTCCAGTCTAACTCAGAACTGGTACTAGGAGTAATGGATGCAAATTGGAGGAGGGGAAATATAGGCTGGAGAAAAGAAGAAAGAAGTTCTTTGCTGTGAGGGAGGTGAGACAGTGGAAGAGGTTGCCCAGAGAGGCTGTGGATGCCCCCTCAATCCCTGGAGGTGTTTAAGGCCAGGCTGGATGAGGCACTGAGCAGCCTGGTGTGGTGGGAGGTGTCCCTGCCCATGGAACTAGATGATCTTGGAGGTCCCTTCCAACCCAAAACATTCTATTCTTCTATGAAATTGGAAGTTGCCCCTGTTTTAGGATTGAAATAGTTCATAATTACTTGTTTNTACTTGGTTTCTTTAATTACAGCCAGGCCAGGAAAGCTGCCTGTGATGCCCATGGCATGTTCCCTCCATTTGCCAGGAAAGCCTCCACAATGAGGAGAGCTTTCACAGAATCATGGTTGATGTCTTCAGACCTTTCAGCCTTCCAGCCTGGTGACACCTTCTGTCAAAGAAGAGCTCAGCTGTGAAGAACAGGTAATGTCACCCCCAAATCCACACTGACTGTTTTAGTAACTCTTCAGTGACTTTGTTTTGTAGCAGAAGGAACTGATAGAGGGTTGGATTAGGGAATTAAAGACATGGTTGCTCTTCAAGCTCTGTGGCTTCCTTCTGGCTCCAGGCTGTATTTACCTTTCTCCACACCCAGAAAATCCCACAGTCCTTTCTTTTCCAAGACTATAGGCAGTCACATTGCAGAGATAAAAATGAATTGCCTTGTGCCTTGTGTCTTCCAAACTCAGCCAGAACTCTTTTTTTCATAGTCTTTCATCTTGTTTGTTTGTTTGTGGTTTTTTTTTTTTCAAGACAACTGGAGTGCTTTGTTGACCAGTTCCCCTACCTACATCCTGCTTTACAGAGTCATTGCTCCAAACTCCTGCACCAGATGAGTAAGAACAGCTGAGTGTTGGTGCCAAGGGAAGCACCTCAAAAAACTGACCCAGTTACAGAGGGGTACATGGTCAGAGGTGCAGGCTGTCCTCTGCAAACGCATCTCAGAGTGGACCATTCCATGGTGGGAACCTCTCATTAAAGAAAATCTCCTCAAAACTTCCAAAATTAGCAGATTTAAGTGTTGTGGCATTAAAACAGAGGATCTCAAAGCTTATTTTTGCTCTTGGTATGAGCCATCTTTGAAGGATCTTGATTAGCAGTGTCACACTGAGCAATGGGTAAACACGGAGCATTTGGCTGTGGGGACAACTCTTGCAAACTATGGACTCCTCACAAATTAATGTACAAGTTTCTTCTGAGAAACCTGCAAAAGCCCTTTCTAGGAAGTGATGTACCTGTGGCAAACCATCACTGGTGACCTACATTAGGTGGAGAGGAAGGTTCATGGATCAGTGGCAATTGCATCAGCCCTTGAGCTTCTTCTGTGTGCAGGGAGATGTACAAAGTCAGAGACTCTTGGTCATGGAAAAGGAGGACATCCTCCATTCTGACTCTAAAAGGAATCTCATGGAAGAGAGATGAGGTGAATCTCTCTCTGAGAGCAGCTCACCTTGGGTTTGTGCAGCAAATACTGAAAAATCCAGCTGTTTGAGTAGGTGACACAAATTGTGAGACCACTTCCCACCACCATCATGGATGTTTAATTTCTTCTGTAGCCATGGGATGGCTGGTGAATCAGTGGTCTCCTACTGTCCTCCAAGACAGTGACTTCCCATTAAACCATAGAATCATAGAGATGGAAGGGAACTCCAAAGGCCATCTAGTGCCACCCTGTGCAGTGACAAGGACATCCTGCACCAGATCAGGTTGCTCAGAATCCCAACAAGCCTGGTCATGAATATCTGCAGGGATGGGGCCTCCACCACCTCAAGATAGAATCATAGAATAGTTTGGGATGGAAGGGACCTTCAAGATCATCTAGTTCCAACCCCCCTGCCATAGGCAGGGACATCTCCCACTAGATCAGGTTTCTCAGTGCCTCATCCAGCCTGGCCTTAAACACCTCCAGGGATTGAAGGGGCATCCACAACCCCTCTGGGCAACCTCTTCCAGTGCTTCACCACCCTCACAGCAAAGAATTTCTTTCTTATATCTACCCTGAATCTACCCCCTTCCAATTTACATCCATTATTTCTAGTCCTCCCATCACATGTCTTATTAAAAAGTCCTACCCCTGCCTTTCTGTAGTCCCCTTAAGTTATTCTGAGGTCTCCCCTGAGCCTTCTTTTCTCCATGCTGAGCAATCCCAACTCCTTCAGCCTGTCCTCATAAGGCAATTGCTCCAGCTCTTTGATCATCATGGTGAAGGTTTGTTTTTTGGGTTGCCCACTCTCTGGAATGAGCTTCTCCCAAAGAGTGGACCTCTTCCACCCTCAGTAATCTCAATTTATTTACTCTTCATTCAGTGACTTGTTTTGAAAGTTGTCTATGTTGGCAAACACACAACATTTTCTCCTGGAGCTATCAAGACTTGCCTTTGGGTGGCCTTGATTAAATAGTCCTGTTAATTATGTTTAATCAACCAGCCTCCCCAGGGAATAATAGAGCAACAGGAACACTGATGTCAGAAAGTTGATTTGCCTCACACAGGTTTTATTTCCAGCTTCCTACGGAAGCTTGACAGATGCCTTGTCACAAAACCCACAAGGGACTGTCTGTAGTTTCATCAAATCCCTTGCAAGGATCTAATCAAGGCATCAGAACTGCAGTGGTTTGGTGGCTGCTGTAACCCCTGACTCTGCTGTGTTCCCAGAGTCCTGCTGCTGTGGAACAGACCCTCAAGAAGGTGGCCTTGAGCTGGGTGAAGGTTTCCAGTAATGAGCAGACATAACGTCATGGGCTTTCTCAGCTTGACATCTCCCTGCTGAGGAAAGGCTGAGGGAGCTGGGGCTCTTTAGCTTGGAGAAGAAGAGACTGAGAGGTGACCTCAGTCATGTCTGTAATTATGGGAAGGGTGAGTGTCAGGAGGATGGAGCCAGGCTCTTCTCAGTGACCTTCAATGATAGGACAAGGGGCAATGGGTGCAGCTGGAACACAGGAGGTTCCACAGAAATAGAAGAAGGAACTTTGTCAGGGTGAGGGTAAGAGAAGAGTGTCCCAGGCTGCCCAGAGAGGGTGTGGGTTCTCCTTCTCTGGAGACATTCAAATCCCACTTGGATGCCTTCCTGTGTGACCTGATCTGGGGTATTCCTACTTCAGGATGGGACTTGATGATTTCTCCATGTCCCTTCTGATCCCTGACCTTCTGGGAGTCTTTCTGGGGGGTGGTTCCTGTGGAGTCTCCTTCTCTGGAGACATTCAAACCCCACCTGGACATGTTCCTGTGTGACCTGATCTGGTTGTTCCTGCTCCTGCACTGGGATAGGACTAGATGAGGTCCCTTCCAATCCTTGACATCCTGTGATTCTGTGATGAATTTTCATCCTGTGATGAAAATGCAAAGGTGGAGTCTTCTGCTGGGCCATGTCCACCATGTGAAAACCACTGTATTTAGGCAAATTTAAGCAAGTTTATTCAAAATTAATGTACAAATCAAAGCCAGAACCTCAGATGTGTTGCATGGTTGGTCTGGATCTTCTCACCATCAGAGCCTGTGGTCTGTCCCTTTCTACAGACAGGAACACCTCATTGCTCTAGAGCTGAGCCCAGGATGGATATGGGTTTTTTTCCCTAAGATTTGCTCCTGCAAGGCCAAGAAGGACCTTCAGGGATTTTGTGATCATTTCTGCCATGACTTGAAGCCCTTCATTCCCAGCAGTGAGGAGGTGAAGATGCTGAGTAGGCACCAGGAGGCAGGTGGTGGTTTCTCTTTTGGAGGAAGGATGTCACCCATGTAGAGGGAATGGAAAGTTTACAAGTACTTTTGGATTTACAGATGAGTATTTTTCATGAAATGAACCTTCAAACTCCCAAGAGAGGAACCAACAGCATAAAACCACAAATGCTGAGGGGGTCCTGGTAGCCATGGGGTTTATTTGGGTATTTTTTACAGAAATAGTCTGGGGTAGGAACGATGTGACAGTAGATAATACAAATCTGACCTCCTGGCAGACATCATTGTCCTTTCCGGCAGTTTCTTTCTAGTGAATTTTATTTTTAGCATGTAAAGTGAAATCCAAAGTCCCAGGAGGAGTCACAGTGATACCACCATGGTTAGAAACTCGGTGAACTGAGGCCACAGAGACTTCATACAAAAGGTCATTTGAATGTATTTGGTCTTCTTAGGCTACTTCTTTTTTTTTTTACTTGACTCTCTTTTTAGAAACTACTGAACTGAAATCTCTGAGATAAGCTCCCAGACAGCGTGGCAAATGTTGACCTGTTGATCAGATGTTGTCAAGCTAGTTGGCAAGACAAAAAGAAGGGCAGTGCTTGAGGTTCCCCAGTGAAAAGGAAAAGCTGCGTGGTGAGGGAACATCACACCCCTCTTGCTAAAACCTCTGGGATTTATCATGATGAAAAAAGCACCTGGGGTTGTGTGGGGGCTGCTGATGCACCCCAGGAAAGTCAGCACCTTGTGACAAGCTGTGTTTGCTCTTTACCCATCTTTTTCAAAGAAATATGAGAAGAAACTTTGTCAGGGTGAGGGTGAGAGAAGAGTGTCCCAGGATGCCCAGAGAGGGTGTGGGGTCTCCTTCTCTGGAGTCATTCAATTCCCACCTGGACACCTTCCTGTGTGACCTGATCTGGGTGTTCCTGCTCCAGCAGAGGGATTGGACTAGATGATCTCTTGAGGTCCCTTCCAATCTCTGACATTCTGGGATTCTGTGAAATGTCTGCCAGATTGTAAATAACCCTCTTATAGATAAGGTTTAGTTGTGGTTCTTCTCAGAGCCGGCTTGAAGGTTGGACTTCATGATCTAAGAAAGAAGTTTCTTGCTGTGAGGGTGGTGAGACACTGGAAGAGGTTGCCCAGAGAGACTGTGGATGCCCCCTCAATCCCTGGAGGTGTTTAAGGCCAGGCTGGATGAGGCACTGAGCAACCTGGTGTAGTGGGAGGTGTCCCTGCCCATGGCAGGGAGGTTGGGATTAGATGATCTTGAAGGTCCCTTCCAACCCAAACCATTTTATGATTCTGTGATCTTAAGGTCCCTTCCAACAGTAGTTAAGATATGGCCACCTCACACAGTATCAGTTTTCTGCTTTATACTCCAGTCACTTCCAATTAGTGAAGAATATTTCATTTGCCTTAACAGAGTTGATGCTATTGAGGGTCCTGGGCTAAGTAACACTCTTGAAGAGCCCTTGGATATTTTTAGAGCTGTTCCATTTCTCTTGTGCACGTCTGTGCTGACCAACCCCCAAATTCCAGTGCCATTCTCTTGCCCAGTCACTCCAGGTTGTGAGATCCCACCAGGAGTCCTCAGACCCAGCCTCAGGGTGTGTTTTGCTCCACTCCACACTTTCTCACGTTACATCCTCCTCCTTTTCCAGAAGACATTAAGCAATGCAGCTCTTTCATACTCTCAGTCCTGGCTTCAAACCCTGCTGATGACACATGCTCTTGTGAGTAATTCCTCTAAATGAATTGTTCCATGCCATGAAGGAGTTGGGCTTGTTTAGCCTGGAGAAGAGGAGCCTCAGGGGGAACCTCAGAGTAGCTTCTCAGTACCTGAAGGAGGCTACAGGAAGGCTGGGGGAGAACTTTTGAATAGGGTCCAGGATGGCAGGACTAGGAGTAATGGATGCAAATGGGAAGAGGGGAGATTGAAGCTGGAGAGAAGAAAGAAGTTCTTTGCTGTGAGGGTGGTGAGACACTGGCAGAGGTTGCCCAGAGAGGCTGTGGATGCCCCCTCAATCCCTGGAGGTGTTTAAGGCCAGGCTGGATGAAGCACTGAGCAACCTGGTGTAGTGGGAGGTGTCCCTGCCCATGGCAGGGAGGTTGGGAGTAGATGATCTTTAAGGTCCCTTCCAACCCAAACCATT
>VZTY01014399.1:36047-56554 GCA_013400935.1 Turnix velox | reverse complement strand
ACCTGGTGTGGTGGGAGGTGTCCCTGCCCATGGCAGGGGGGTTGTAACTGGATGAACTCGAAGGTCCCTTCCAACCCAAACCATTCTATGGTTCTATGATGGTTGGACTCCATGATCTAAAAGATCCCTTCCAACCTGGGCCAGTACATGATTCTGAGCTGTGGGTGGGAGTAAATCCTGCTGATCCCTGGATGTGGTGATGATCTGTCCTTTCCTGTGATCAGATCTGGGCATCTCTGCTCCTGCCAGATTTATTACTGAAAAGGCTTTCATTGCTTTTTATGACATGGGCAGGGAGTAACATCAGCCTCCCCATGACATGGTATTGTCTCCTCCATGCCATGGCTGCCAACCTCCTGGAAAAGCCTTTTTTTTTTTTTTTCCCTTGTCCCCAGACCCAATTTGCTGCCTGGGGTGGACACCCAGGAGGAGAGGAGTTGGCCTCTCATGTCAGGGTCTCTGCCAGGCTGTTGAGTGGGAATCCAAGCCTGCAATGAAATGAAATAGATTTTTGACAGCTCTCCAGTGATTTTCTGCTGTTACTTGGGTGGTTCACAAGGACTGGGCTTTCTCAATGATTGTCTGAGGGGTTTTTCTGGGGGGATTTTCTCTGGAAGGGAGTGGTGAGAGCAGGGACTGGCTGGGGACAGGCTCCCCAGGTGATGGACGTGAACTTGACAGAGAGCAGCAAGTTTGGGGTGGATTTTTGAGGAGCAGCGTGGGTGGAGAAGACCTAGGAATTTAGATACTTATATTTGATTCATTAGTAGCTCCAGGCCAAATAAACATTTTAAAAGCCACTCAAGTACCAGTTAGTCATTTCTTTTTTTTTTCCCTTTCTCAGTAAAATTGCCTGAACTTGACAACCGTGACCAGCTCCCTCCACTGCCATTGTCACACTGCCAGCCTCAGAGGGGAAAGGGATGAGACACAACTCAAGAGGCTGGTGCTAATCTAGGATTTATTGCAGGGCTTTGGGTCTGAGTCCTCTCCATAATCAGTGTCCTGTGATGAGCAGGAGCTTCTTTGCCCTGCCCTAAGCTAAATAAACCCTGTTTTCCCCTTTTTTTCACTCAGCTGCCCAGAGAGGTTTTGGATTCTCCCTCCCTGGAGGTGTTTAAGGCCAGGCTGGATGAGGCATTGAGCAACCTGGTCTGGTTTGGGGTGTCCCTGCCCATGGCAGGGGGGTTGGAACTGGATGATCTTTGAGGTCCCTTCCAACCCAAACCATGGGTATAAAGATGTATTTGTGGTCCCCAGGCTCTGAAATTGGGGTGTTGCAGGTCCTGGTTTGGAGGTTGTCACAGAATCTCAGAATATCAGGGATTGGAGGGGACCTCAAAAATCATCCCATCCATCCCCTGCCAGAGCAGGAACACCCAGATCAGGTCCCACACGAAGGTGTCCAGGTGGGGTTTGAATGTCTCCAGAGAAGGAGACCCCACACCCTCTCTGGGCAGCCTGGGACACTCTTCTCTCACCCTCGTCCTGACAAAATTTTTTTCTCCTATTTCTGTGGAACCTCCTGTGTTCCAGCTGCACCCATTGCCCTGGTGCAGGTGGGAGGTCTGGCTGACAGAGCTGTGGGGATTCAGCATTGCCTGTAATCCAGGCTCTATTTTGGGAATTTTTAGCTGTTGGTTTTTTTTTTTTTGGTCTGTGGAAGAGGGTGATGCTCTGTGCTTCATCACCTGGGGGCTTGGGTGAAAGGCAAATCATGCAGATGCACAGCCAGAATGTGAGCTTGTTTCTAGGACAAGCTTAGAAATCAGCTGCTCTTGTCCTGTGGACCAGGATATATTAGTGGGGCTTTATCCTGATGCAGATTCATATGGTCCCCATGCAGCCTCAGCTCTGCAGGGGGAGCAGGGATGGGCTGGGGGTTCCCTGTGCCCCACTGTGGTGGATTTGGAGCTTGGAGGGGCTGGATGGGGCCAAATCTGCAGCCTCCAAACTCAGGGGGAACACAAAGTCCTTTGTTTTCTCTTCTCCCAAGAAACAGGCCATGGGACAAGAGCAAACAGCCTCCAGTTGTGCCAGGTGTGGATTAGGATGAATATTAGGGAAAAATTTGACATGGAAAGGGTTGTCAAACATTGGAAAAGGCTGCCCAGAGCAGGGGTTGAGGCCCCATCCATGGAGGGATTTAAGATCTGGGCAGATAGAGAACTTAGAGAGGTGTTTTAGGGCTGGTTCTTGTCAGAGCTGGGTTGATGGTTGGACTCCATGATGTGAATGGTTCCTTTCAGGTTGGGTCATCACCAAACCTGACCATTCCATGGTCTTAATAGATTTGGGAGCAAGGAGCTCATTTCTGGCTGTAGTGGCTTCTGCATCCATTCTGGGCTCACCAAACCCCCTCTGTGGGCATGTGGCTGAGCCAACATCTTCCAGACTGAAAACCCCCAGCTGCTACGTTAAGGATAACACAAGAAGGACATTGAGCTGTTGGGGTGGATCCAGAGGAGGACCAGGAAGATGATGAGAGGGCTGGAGCAACTTCCTTCTGAGGACAGGCTGAAGGAGTTGGGGTTGTTGAGCCTGGAGAAGAGAAGACTCAGGGGGGACCTCAGAGGATCTTCTCAATACCCCATTCAGGGGTCTACAGAAAGGCTGGGGTAGGACTTTTGAATAGGGTCCAGTATGGCAGGACTAGGAGTGATGGATGTGAATTGGAAGAGGGGAGATTTAGGCTGGAGATAATAAAGAAGTTCTTTGCTGTGAGGGTGGTGAGACAGTGGAAGAGGTTGCCCAGAGAGGCTGTGGATGCCCCCTCAATCCCTGGAGGTGTTTAAGGCCAGGCTGGATGAGGCACTGAGCAACCTGGTGTAGTGGGAGGTGTCCCTGCCCATGGCAGGGGGGTTGGAACTAGATGATCTTTAAGGTCCCTTCCAACCCAAACCATTCTCTATGGTTGATTTCCCACAGACCAGGGCCAAGAGGACCAGAATTAATGTTTCTGAAAGTTTTTTTCACCTGAAAAGGAGCAATCTAAATGTGTTGAGCCTTAGGAAGGTGCAGGCTCTGGACTTGCTGCTTGTTATCCCTGTTTGGGCTGGTGTGTGTTGAGCTGGCTCCATCTCCACCTCCCACACCCAGGCTTTTGGTTGCCAAAAGTAAAACAGCAAAATCCTTGGTGAGATGCAAATTGTCTTGAGCTGAGGGGGGAAAGAGCAAAAGAGCTTTGTGTGCATTAATGGAAGGAAAAAAGGATGCTTTGGCTGATGCAGCTGAAGGCACTTGGCTGTGGATGTTTGCAGGAGCCTTTGTAGTCTGGACAAGCTGTGTTTGGGTTTTTCATCTGTTGCTTTTAATAGCAAACACGTTCTGCTGCCCGTCCTCCCTGCAGCCTCTCTTTAATCCTTTGGTAACCGAGGTGGTCCTTGAGCTGGGCTGGGGTGGGTGGGACTGTCAGGATTCACTCTGTGCTTGGGTAAAACAACGTGTCCTATATGAAACTTTCTTTGCCCCGGGCTTTTCCTTAGCTGGGAAAGGAGGATGGGCTGGAGCCAGGCTCCGTGGGAGAAAATTGGGTATTTAAGTGCCTGCGGAGAGCCCGGCTGCAGGGGATGGACAGCAGATTGCAGCAGCTCCTCTGCTCTTGGCACAGGCTGCTGCCTGCGGGGTCACCTCGCCCCCAGGAGGGGACGTTGCCTTCCAGAATGTGCCCTCCCCCTGCGTTTCTGGGTATTGTTTTCTTCCCCTTTAATGAGAAACCTGGAGCCTTGCAGGCACTTTAATTACAGGGCAAGATGTGAAGCGTGACTGAAGCAGATCATAGAATCATAGAGTGGTTTGGGTTGGAAGGGACCTTAATTTTTATCAAGTTCCAATCCCCTGCCATGGTCAGAGACACCTCCCACTACACCAGGTTGCTCAATACCTTGTCACCAAAGCTTTTCTCAACAGCTGGTGGAAATATCTTTATGGACCTCCTACAGATGGAACCCTGCAGCTCTCCCATGAAATCAGAGATGCAGAATGGAAGGGACCTTGAAGGGATCTTTCTACTCCCCTCCCCTGGGTAAGGAGCACTTCCCAGGTTGCTCCATGCCTTGTCCAAACTGCCCTTGAACCCTTCATGGGCTGGGGCAGCCACAGCTTGACTGGGCAACCTGGGCCAAGGGCTCAGCCCCCTCCCAGCTGAGCATTTCTTGGTGGGATCTCATCTCAGTCTCCCCTCTTTCAGTGCCACAGGGTGATGCCTGCTTCCTCCTAGTTCATGTGGCAGGGAATTTGCTGATGGAGACTCATCTGAGAGACACAGAATGATTTGGGTTGGAAGGGACCTAAAAGATCATTTAGTTCCACCCCCCTGCCATAGACAGGGACACGTCCCACTACACCAGGTTGCTCAGTGCCTCATCCAGCCTGGCCTTAAACACCTCCAGGCATGGAGGGGGCATCCACAACCTCTCTGGGCAACCTCTTCCAGGGTCTCACCACCCTCACAGCAAAGAAGCTATAAACTTCATAGCAATCCCCAGTTGAGGAATCATCCCAGTGCTTCTGGGAGTAAAAAAAAGGCCAAACCTTTTTCTTCCAAGACTGATGAACACGTGCTGTGGTGCTTCACTAAAACCTGGAGTAAGGCTGGGATGTGTGTTCTAGGAACAAACCTTGGAAAAGCCACCTCCAGTGCAGGGAATGCCAACAGCCAGGAGAAAGGGGTGAGGTGTTGGGATGAACTGGGCTGTGGGGGATCTCCTGCTCCCCTGGAACCAGTGGAAGGCAGAGCTGTGAGCTCCCCTTTGCCCTGCAGCTGGGAGAAAGCAAGGTAAAAGCACTTGTCACAACAGATAAAGTCTCAAATACACTTTTGGAAAGTCTTTTTGATTCCAAGTGGCATTTCTGAGGCTGCTGTTGGAGGGTCACAGAGGCTTGGGCTGAGCAGAGCAAGAGCCTGGAGCAGCTTCACCCCCCATGGTTAGTCACTGAGCCCCATCCCCAGAGCACCCAGAGCAGGTGAGGATGGAGGCTTTTGACCTGTGTCAGTGACCAAAGGGAACCTCTGAAGTTTTGCAGTCCTGTGTCAGCCTCCCTTTGTTCCATGTCAGCAATAGATGCCACTGTCTGTTTTCCATCATGAACTGTTGGTTCTGGATGTGTCTGAGGTCACCTCCTCCTCAGGACAGCAAAGAAATTGCTCAGGAACAGACCCAAGACCCTTCAGGTGCCCACAGAGATGGTGGTGCCAAAATTTGGAAGGCTGGGGGTAGTGGAGCACTGAGTGAGACACAATGGGAGAGGCAGGGAAGGATGAAGGACATTAGGAAGAAGTTCTTCCCCATGAGGCTGGTGAGGTGGTGGCCCCATCCTTGGAGGGATTCAAGGCCAGGATTGCTGAGGCTCTGAGCAACCTGACCTAATGCAGGATGTCCTGCTCACTGCAGGGGGTGGGACTAGATGGCCTTGGAAGGTCCCCTCTAACTCTGTGATTCTATGTGAGCCGTGGTGAGGCCATGACTCTCTGTGGCTGGGAACTCTCCTTGCTAAGGAAGGGGATTTGTTGTCATAGTTCCAGTTGCTGGATGAGCAGAGACCAAACCCCCAGAAATGCTGTGTCAGAGGAAGGTAGCTCACAGGCAGGTGGCTACAGTGGTCCAGGAGGAGCATCCCCTGCCCCTTGGCTTTTGTCTGAGCAGCCTGTTAAATTCAAGCACGTTTAAAGCCTGGTCTAAAAGATCTCCAGTGTGTTTGAATTTCCTCCTCTGCTCTGCCCTGGTGAGACCACAGGTGGAGTGTTGTGTCCAGTTGTGGGGCCCTCAGTTGAAGAAGGACAGGGACCTGCTGGAGAGAGTCCAGCACAGAGACACAGAAATGATGAAGGGATTGGAGCATCTCCCTTCTGAGGAAAGGCTGAGGGAGCTGGGGCTCTTCAGCTTGGAGGAGACTGAGGAGTGACCTCAGTCATGGTTATAAATATGGAAAGGGTGAGTGTCAGGAGGATGGAGCCAGGCTCTTCTCAGTGACAATGTGTCCAATGATAGGACAAGGGGCAGTGGCTGCAGCTGGAACACAGGAGGTTCCAGAGAAGTATGAGAAGGAGCTTTGTCAGGGTGAGAGAAGAGTGTCCCAGGCTGCCCAGAGAGGGGGTGGGATCTTCTTCTCTGGAGACATTCAAACCCCACCTGGACACCTTCCTGTGGGACCTGATCTGGGTGTTCCTGCTCTGGCAGGGGGATGGGACTAGATGATCTCTCCAGGTCCCTTCTAATCCCTGACATTCCAGGATTCTGTGATTTTGTATTTTAGTGGCAGATTATAATTGTTTTTTTCAGAGGAGACAAAATCTGGCTGGGTTTAAAGGACTTCCCTCTAAGACCAAGCTGCTGCACAAGGAGCCTGTACCCATTTGTTGGGAGCTTTGTCTCTCCTTGTTAAGGGCTCAGGGAGCAGGGACTGACACTGAGGGAATTCAATGTGACACCTAAAAATAAGAGAGAGCTGAAGGCTCTGCACAGTTTGACTCACTCGTATCCTCACTGCAGAGTAAAGCAACTCTCCTTACATTTAAGAGGCTAAAAGTGGGAGAACCCCTATTCTGTGGGACAGAATCATAGAATGGTTTGGTTTGGAAGAATCTCAAAGATCATCCAGTTCCAACCCCCTTGCCATGGGCAGGGACACCTCCCACTACACCAGGTTGCTCAGTGCCTCATCCAGCCTGGCCTTAAACACCTCCAGGGACTGAGGGGGCATCAACAGGGAGTGATACATAAATTTAGTAATAAATAGATCCAGAAATTATTCAGAATGTTATTAGAAAACTGTAAAGAAGATCTCTTGTTTATAATGGAACCAGAAGGTGATACAGTTGCATGTCCACTAATTGTTTTTAAAGTCTTGGTAGCATTCCTCAGAGGTATATTTATATATAACTAATCCTTCAGGAAACTTCTGGCTAACTCCATGTTTGACTGGGTGTATCTGCAGCCCTGCTTAGGGATTCAAAGAGCCCTGACATTGGACCACAAAATGCCAGTGAAAACCAAATCTGAAGGTAGGACTTGAAGGAGAACATGGTAAGGGAGAGTAATGAGGAAATTGCTTTGAAAGAAAATTGTGGTCAGGAGTTTTGATTTCAATGAGTCTCAAATCTGATGGAATTTCCTGCTTTACAGTTCCCTAATAGTCCTACAGAAATCAATTAGTCTGATGATTACTCACCAGTATTGTCTTAGTGCTGTCAGAGTCCATTGCTCCCTCAGTCCCTGGAGGTGTTTAAGGCCAGGCTGTATGAGGCACTGAGCACCCTGGTGTAGTGGGAGGTGTCCCTGCCCATGGGGTTGGAACTGGATGATCTTGAAGGTCCCTTCCAACCCAAACCATTCAGTGATTCTATTGTCTTGCCTTGGGGCTGGCACTGGCTGTGTTGGTGTAAAACAGGCATCCTGGGAGAGCTCTGGGAGCCTGGCATTGCTGTGCTGAGGTGGACGAGGACCAAAAAAGAGTGAGACACTGGCCCAGGTTGCCCAGAGAGGTGGTGGAGGTCCCATCCCTGGAGACATTCAAAGCCAGGCTTGCTGAGGCTTTGGAGCAACCTGAAGCCAACCACCATCATCAGCTTCAGGACTTTACTCCTGACTCTGTCTGTTTGTACAGCTCTTAGAGAAAGACATGCTGCTGATCTGCCCTCCTGCTCCCCGCAGGAGCTGTGGCCATTGGGCATCCCCTCTGCCCAGGGGAGGTGGAGGGAAGGAGGAGGGAAGGTGGAGGAGCCTGAGCCATGATGCTGCAGCTGCTGATGGTGTTGGTGAGGCCACAGAGCCCTGTTTCTCCACCACACACTGCTTTAATTTGCTGCCATCACTTGCTAAATTATTGTTTCCCTGCAGCCTGGCCCCTGAGGGCGCCTCTCAGTGGGGTGACTGCTGGTATCTCTTATCTGGAGTGTTAATTCTCTCTTCCTCTGAACATTTATCTCTGCTGGAGAAGCATCTTCTGCCCAGTATTTATCACACCTGGCCATGGAAGCCAGGTAGAGCAAGTCAGGAGGAAAACTACTTTTTCTCCCACCCCCACCTCAAGTGCTGTGTCATTTTTGCCATCACCACATAAAAAAGAAAGACATTGAAGGCTAGGAGAGTGTCCAGGGCTGGTGAAAGGTCTGGAAACCAAGGAGAAGGGTCTGGAAAACTTTCAAGGACCAGCTGAGGGAGCTGGAGGGATTGATCTGGAGAAAAGGAAGCTGTGGGGAGACCTTCTTGCTCTCTACAGCCCCCTGAAAGGAGGGTGTAGCCAGAGGGGATTGGGCTCTTCTCCCAAGGAACAGGCCATGGGACAAGTGGGACTATCCTGAAGTTGTGCCAAGGAAAGATTATGATAAAGATTAGGAAAAATTCCTTCACCACAGGGGTTATTAAACATTGGAACAGGTTGCACAGGGTGGAGGTGGAACTGTCATCCCTGGAGGTTTGAAAGCTGGGCAGATATGGTGCTGAGGGACATGGCTTTGTGAATGTGAGGTTGATGGTTGGACTTGACAAACTGAGAAGTCCTCTGAGCCCATGAAAAGAGGATGGTGGCATTGCCTGGAGCAAGTCAGGTGGCATTTGGCTGCAGGACTGGCTTCTGGCTCCTATAAAGCCAACATCAAAGGTGAGCTCTCCCTCACCAATACAAATGGACACATCTGCTCATCCAGGAGCATCTGAGAGGGGCTGGAGCAGTGGGAAGGGTTGTTCATGGAATCATAGAATGTCCCAGGTAGGAAGGGACCTTTCAGATCCTGATGTCCAACCATCAACCCAACTCTGACAAGAACCATCCCTCAACCACAGAATCATAGAATAGTTTGGGTTGGAAGGGACCTTAAAGATCATCCAGTTCCAACCCCTCTGCCATGGCCAGGGACACCTCCCACTGGATTAGGCTGCTCAGTGCCCTGTCCATAATCTTAGAGCTCTGTGTCTGCCCTTCTGTATCTGCTATTAAGTTCCTCCAGGGATGGTGCCTCCTTCTCTGCCCTGGCAGGAGGCAGCATCATCCCCCCATGGCTCTGAGACCAGCTTCTTGCTGTCACCTTTGGCAGTTGAACTTGAGGCAGGTAGCACTTAGTAAAGGGATCCCAGAAAGCGTGGAGTGGGAAAGAATCTGAAACATATGGAAAGGGTGAGTGTTAAGAGGATGGAGCCAGGCATCCAGTGGTAGGACAAGGGGCAATGAGTGCAGCTGTAACACAGGAGGTTCCACAGAAATAGGAGAAAAAACTTTGTCAGGGTGAGGGTGAGAGAAGAGTGTCCCAGGCTGTCCAGAGAGGGTGTGGGGTCTCCTCCTCTGGAGACATTCAAACCCCACCTGGACACCTTCCTGTGTGACCTGATCTGGGTGATCCTGTTCTGGTAGGGGGGTGGGACTGGATGATCTCTTGAGGTCCCTTCCAACCCCTGACATTCTGTGATTCTGTGATTTGCTGCCCCTTAAAGAGGAGACTTGTTGTCCTTCTCCTCCTGTGCCCACAGCCTGTGCCCTTGCAGCAGTGAGTTGCCCGACAGCCAATTTTAATTGGGTTTCTCTTACAAAACCCAAATGTGGAGCAGAGAAACGCCGTCAGCTCAGACCTTCAGCTGGGACTCTCCTGAGAGCAGAGGGAGGCAGGGCCAGGGAGGGTTTGGGGGGTGTGGGGGTGTCCAAGTTGGAGCTAAAGCCCTGGTGGAACAGCATTGTGTCTCCTCCAGCCATGGGGAGAGGTGCCCTGTCCCACTGAGCTCTGCCCAGGTAGGTGGGGCAGGTGTGATGGAGGCTTTGCAGAGGGGGGGTGAGGTCTCTGTGCTCTGCACCCCCCCACTTGGGCTCTGCATGGGGAAGGGGGGGCAGAAAATGGGTTTTAATAGAGTGTTGTGACCAGAACATCTGTGGGGCAGGGTGGGCTGGGATGGAGGAGTAACCTGACCTTGTCATGGCAATTAATTAGGATTTCTCTGGAGGCTGTGGGTGGAGGCTGAGTGGACCCCAGTGCTTTCTCTCCAGACGTGGAGGGGCTGGGGTTTACTGGGTTGTCATTAAAGCCCCCCAGTTGATAAAGATGGTGATTGAAACATCTGGAGGGTGGGTGTGAGCAGTGGCCTGAAACCCAGTGGTTGGCAGAGGGTGTCATGGGATGAAAGGGACAGCAGTGTCCCTGCCCTACTGGTGCTGTGGGTGCTGCAGCCCCTCTCCTTTCAGCTCTCTCAGTGCCCAAGGTGGATGTGTGGGGCAGAGCTGCCATCCTGTGGAGCCTTCCTTCCCCTTTGCCTTCCCCTTTTCCATTCCCTTTTTCCTTCCTCTTTTCCCTTTTCCTTTGACTTTTACTTTCCCTTTTACTTTCCCTTTTCCTTTCCCTTTTCCTCCTTCTCCTCCTCCTCCTGCCGCAGGGAGCTGCAGAAGTTGAGGTCAATGTGCATGATCTCTGGTCCCACACCTGCTGTGGGTTGTGTTGAGCTCTGTTCCCACGTGTCTCCTTCCTGTCCCCTCAGGGCTGTAATGTCATGGAAGACCAAGACCTTCGGGACATCGGGATCGGTGACCCCCAGCACCGCCGGAAGCTGCTCCAGGCTGCTCGATCCCTCCCCAAGGTCAGCTCCAACCCCCCTCCCGGGGCTGTGAAAGCAAAGGGGACAAAAGCTGCTCCCTGTGACCCATGGAGGAGATCCATAGGGATGGCTTTGGGAACAGCAGGGAGGACTATATCAGTCTCCCCCGAGCTATGGGGGTGGGATGACTCCATGCTGAGGGTAGGGGAGGTGTCCCTCTTGCTGGTGTTGTCCCCAGAAGAGCATTCTCTCTTTATAAAGTGGGTTATTTTTTGCTTTAAAGCTGCTAGTGGGGATGGTGATGGCCTTTAAACTGATTTTAATTGTCACTGTATGGTGAAGCAACTCAGCCCCCTGGAGCTTTTAATCCCTTTTTTTTTTTGCCTGTTTTTGCTTTTCCAGTTGAAACCCCTGGGCTGTGATGGGAACAGCCAGCCCTCGGTTCCTGCCTGGTTGGACTCTCTGGGGCTGCAGGATTACATCCAGTCCTTCCTCTCAAGTGGCTACAGCTCTATTGACACTGTAAAAAACCTCTGGGAGCTTGAAATAGTGAACGTGAGTGTTGTCCTTCTCTTACCTCACCAGTGTGGTCCTGCCCAGCTCTCTCTGGGGCTGGGATTTACTGGGAGCAGCCTTGAGGGGGAGCAGATCAGCTCCGAGAGGACAGAAAACCCAACAGGTCTGTCCCTGCAGGTGCTGAAGGTGAATCTGCTGGGCCATCGGAAGAGGATTATTGCCTCTCTGGCAGACAGACCCTACGAGGAGCCACCAGCAAAGCCACCAAGGTTCTCACAGCTGAGAGTGAGTCACTGTCTGTGTTCTCTGCTTGGGACGTGTCTGTGGAGCTCAGCAGGGGCTGGGCTGCTTTTTTAGTCATAGAATGGTTTGGGTTGGAAGGGACCTAAGTTCCAACCCCCTGCCATGGGCAGGGACACCTCCCACCACACCAGGTTACTCAGTGCCTCATCCAGCCTGGCCTTAAACACCTCCAGGGATTGAGGGGGCATCCACAGCCTCTCTGGGCAACCTCTTCCAGTGTCTCACCACCCTCACAGTGGAGAACATCGTTTTTCTCTCCATCCTCCATCCTCCATCTCTCCCACTCTGCATCCCCTGGCTGTCAGTGTGTGCCAAGGGCTGTGCAGACACAGCTGCAGCAGGATTAGTCCTATTCAAGGGACTGGCTTAATTTGCCATTGACGTCCTTCCGCGGTGGGTGGCACCAGCTGGAGCACCAGGAAACGTCGCAAATGGCCCCATTCTCTTCCCCAGCCTCCCCAGCCAGCATCTCAATCAGTTGGTGCTGCACCAAACATCTCCTCTCCTCCCCCTCTCCAGCACCTTCAGTCTCATCAGCCTGGAGAAGTTGTAGCAAAGCTGCTGCCCCTCTGGGCTCTTGTGGAATGAAAAGGGGATGTGGAGCAGCAAGAGGAAGGTGCAGGTTTGCATGTGGCAGCCTCCAGCTCCTGAGCACATCCTCCTGGGGCAGAATCAGCAGAAACCTCCTCCCTTTTTACACCTTCCAAAAATGCTGTGTGAGCCAGGAGGGCAGGGCAGCCCAACCCACTTCAGCTGCTTTGGTTGAAAAGCCTCGAAAACCCAAAGCAAGAAGGAGGAGCTGTGCAGCAGGGCAATTCCCAATTCCTGCTCCAGGAAGCTGATCCCCAAACACTGGGAGGGAGTGGCACGACCCCAGCCCTCGGGTTTGGCCAAATTCAGCTCCCAAACAGCAGCTTCCAGGAAGAATGTCTGACCCGGATAACCAAGGGCCTGACATCCCCCAAGGATCCCACTCCCTCAGCAAAAACATCGACACCCACAGATCCCACTGAGTGAAGTTTTGTACGAGTTCAGGGACACGGATCTCAGGCTCCTGATGGGGATGATCAAAACACAAGTCCCAGCTGCATCCCCTGTCACCCTCCTGTGTGGGAATGCTGCCCTACAGCTGGCCAGGAAACCCCAGCTTCCAGGTCAAATTGTTGATTTTTTTTTTTTTTAAATAACATAGGTTTTACCCTTACGCATTTTTAGAAAGTAGTACAATTTGTACAGGCTGCTCTCTGCACTTATTACTCTCATTACTTGCCTTCAAAGGAGTTTTAACTAAAATATTGACATTATAGGGATTTTTTTTTCCCCTTTTCAAATCCATTTTGCTGGGCAAAATTCCCTATGGAGAGATGAAAGCTGCAGAGTGAGGCTGAACGTGTCTGTGCCTCCCTCTCTGAGCCTGGATACACACCCCCAGGACCTGAATTATTCTCTGTGAACTCTTCTCTATGGAGAGAAGAAAAAGTTGTTTGCTGTGAGGGTGGTGAGACACTGGAAGAGGTTTCCCAGAGAGGCTGTGGATGCCCCCTCAATCCCTGGAGGTGTTTAAGGCCAGGCTGGATGAGGCATTGAGCAACTGGTGCAGTGGGAGGTGTCCCTGCCCATGGCAGGGGGGTTGGAACTAGATGATCTTTTAGGTCCCTTCCAACCCAAACCTATGACTGTCTGAATGCTGCCAGCAGTGAGAGCCAGGCTGTCAGGCAGCTGGGCTCATCCCTCCCTGAGCTCCCAGGGCTGTTGTCTCCAGGGGTGGTTTATGGGCAGGGGCTTCGGAGAGATCTGCTCAGAGCTTCACAGAATCACAGAATGTCAGGGATTGGAAAGGACACAGGAGGTTCCACAGAAATAGGAGAAAAAACTTAGTCAGGGTGAGAGTGAGAGAAGAGTGTCCCAGGCTGCCCAGAGAGGGTGTGGGGTCTCCTTCTCTGCAGACATTCAAACCCCACCTGGACACCTTCCTGTGGGACCTGATCTGGGTGTTCCTGCTCCAGCAGGAGGATGGGACTATCTGATCTCTCCAGGTCCCTTCCAGTCCCTGACACTCTGTGATTAGTCCCATCCCCCTGCTGGAGCAGGAACACCCAGATCAGGTCACAGAATAAATGGTGGGGTTGAGGACAGCCAGGCAGGAGCTGACCCTGTTGTGTGGAATGGGGTGGATGGGAGTGAGGGGTGGACATGGTGATGGTGGAATGGTCAGAGCAGGATGGTTCATGGTGTTTGCTCCTTTCAGTGCCAGGACTTGATGTCCCAGACGTCCTCCCCCCTGAGCCAAAACGACTCCTGCACGGGCAGATCTGCTGATCTCCTGCTGCCCTCTGGGGACACTGGGAAGAGGCAACATGACCGTGGCACCGAGGTCACTCCCTACTCCCGAGTTGAACGCTACAAAGCACAGGTCAGTGGGTGCTTTTATGTGTCCTGGGGAACCCTCTGTGCAGGCTCCCCCCTCTCTGTGGGCAGCAAGGAGTTGGGATGATGTGTGGATGGCCCAACAGCTGGTCAGAGAAAGCTTCCCTTGGCCATTAGAGCCTCCTTTATGCTTCACTTTAAAAAGTGACTTGGCACCTCCATCAGCACTGGCACCTTCCCCTCTAGTGTGCTGCCTTCTCCTAACCCCTGTGGGCTGTGGCCATTTCAAACCTCAATTGCATCAACCCAAAGAGTCCTCCTGAAATCCATTTCTCAGTCCAGACTGGCCCAATTATGGCTTCACATCCACGTTCCTTCCCTTCCAGGAGGACCACCGTGAGTCCAAGCTGACCCTGCGCCCCCCCAGCCTGGCTGCCCCCTACGCCCCGGTGCAGAACTGGCAGCATCAGCCTGAGAAGCTCATCTTTGAGTCCTGTGGCTACGAGGCCAATGTAAGTGGCTTCAGGCTGGCAGAGATGGTGGGGGTGAGATTGTGGGGTCAGGTTGATGCATGTGTATGGGTTTGATCACCACTGGCTGGATAAGGAGCTGGCTGAATGGTGGCCCTCAAAGAGCTGCAGTCAATGGCTTGTTGTCAAAGTGGAAAGCAGTGAGCAGTGATGTTCCTCAAGGATCAGTACTGGGACCAGTGATATTGAACATCTTTGTAGGAGACATGGACAGTGGGATTGAGGGCACGCTCAGCAAGTCTGGGGATGACACCAAGCTGTGTGGTGCAGTTGATATGCCAGAAGGAAGGGATGGCATCCAGAGGAACCTTGACAGGCTTGAGAGGTGGGCACAAGCCAACCTCATGGAGTTCAGTAAGGCCAAGTGCAAGGTCCTGCACCTGGCTCAGGNTCCCAAGCACAGACACAGACTGAGTGGAGAGTGGCTTGAGTGCAGCCCTGAAGAGAAGGATTTGGGGGTGTCAGTGCATGGGAAACTCCACATGAGCTGCTTTCCAGTGTGCACTTGTGGCCCAGAAGCCAACCCTGTCCTGGGGTTGCTGCATGAAGAGCACCTGGGCTTCCTGTGTCCAGTTAGGGATCTATCCCTCAAGACAAGGAGGACATTGAGCTGTTGGAGCAGGTCCAGAGCAGGCCACAAAGATGATGAGAGGGCTGGAGCAAGTGCCTTAGCAGAAGAGGCTGAAGGAGTTGGGGTTGTTCAGCCTGGTGTAGAGAAGGCTCAGGGGGGACCTCAGAGGAGCTTCTCAATACCTGAAGGGGGCTACAGAAAGGCTGGGGTAGGACTTTTGAATAGGGTCCAGAACGGCAGGACTGGGAGTAATGGATGCAAATGGGAAGAGGGGAGATTTAGGTTGGAGAGAAGAAAGAAGTTCTTTGCTGCTCATGAGAGTGGTGAGACAGTGGAAGAGGTTGCCCAGAGAGGCTGTGGATGCCCCCTCAATCCCTGGAGGTGTTTAAGGCCATTGAGCAACCTGGTGTAGTGGGAGGTGTCCCTGCCCATGGCAGTGGGGCTGGAACTGGATGATCTTGAAGGTCCCTTCCAACCCAAACCATTCTATATGTCACACTTCCTTCCCCTCCCTCTGTGACCTGTCCCCTCCCCAAGGCTGCTGGTCTCTGCTCATCACTGCAGTTCCCTACTGGTGGCCTTAAACATCTCCCTCCCCCTCTTTTCCAACAGTACTTGGGCTCCATGTTGATCAAAGACCTCCGAGGGACAGAGTCTACACAGGACGCCTGTGCCAAGATGAGGGTAGGGAGGCCACTGGGGTGGGATCTGCTCACCTGGGGTGGGTGATGTGGAGAGGGGGCTGAGGGGGTCTCAGTGAAGCTGTGGTTCCCCAAACTGCAGAACAGAAGTCACATTAAAGGCTGTGCCACTGGGGGACTGTCCCTCCTCAGTGCTCTCCCCCACAGCTGGAAGGTCTGTGCTGTGGAGAATGGCTGTTCCTACTGGGAAAGAGGGTTCTGGGTTCACTTCTAGATCCCTATCCCTTCCACACAGCTGAAGCTGTCCTACTCTTCACCAGGAACCCAAGGGTGCCTGTGAGAGGGGTGTTTCTGGGGTGGGAGATGATGGTGACAAAGGGAGTGTTTATTCACAACTGATCATTTGAATGTTCCTGTTTCTGAAGAAATCCACAGAGCACATGAAGAAGATCCCAACCATAATTCTGTCCATCACCTACAAGGGGGTGAAGTTCATCGATGCCTCTAACAAGGTGAGTTTCAGAGGCCTCCAAGCTGGTGTCTGGAGGGACAAGACCAACAGTCCCACCTGCCTGGCCTCCAGAAGCCATGGCTGATCCTGAGGAGCTCAGCTCCCCCAGGCTATAGGAAAGGCCCAAGACAGCAGACTGCCAAAGGCTGGGCAGACTGGCTGCTTGTGGACCTTGTTGTCATTTATTTCTGCTGTGGGAGGGAACTAAGACTGGTTTGACTGGGAGACCCCTCCCTCTGCTGGTACCTGCTTCCTGTACACACTTGCATGACCACCATTTGCAGGGTGTATTTTCTGTCCTTATGAGGGTGACAAGTGGTTGTGGTTGACCCCTGCAGAATGTCATTGCTGAGCACGAGATCAGGAACATCTCCTGTGCTGCTCAGGACCCAGAAGATCTCTGCACGTTTGCCTACATCACCAAGGACCTGCAGACCAGCCATCACTACTGCCATGTCTTCAGTACTGTGGATGTGGTGAGTGTGGGATCACATCTCCCAGTGAGCTACTGTCCTTTGAGGCCCACTTATTTCATCCCTCAGCTTTATGGGGCAGTCACAGAAGATCTGGCCCATTCTAGGGCTCTTTGACCCGTTTCCACCCTAAAATCATAGAATGGTTTGGCTTGGAAGGGAACTTTAAGATCATCCAACCCTCCTGCCATGGGCAGGGACACTTCCCACCACACCAGGTTGCTCAGTGTCTCATCCAGCCTGGCCTTAAACACCTCCAGGGATTGAGGGGGCATCCACAGCCTCTCTGGGCAACCTCTGCCACTGTCTCACCACCCTCACAGCAAAGAACTTCTTTCTTCTCTCCAGCCTAAATCTCCGCTCTTCCAATTTGCATCCATCACTCCTAGTCCTTTCTTGCTCAGAAATGTATATAATTCCTCCCCCAGCCTTTCTGTAGCCCCCTTCAGGTATTGAGAAGCTCCTTTGAGGTCCCCCCTGAACCTTCTCTTCTCCAGGCTGAGCAACCCCAACTCTTCTGGCTCAAAATGCTTTTAGCTTTGGAGTTGTGTTGACAAAGAGAGTATTTGCCTGGCGTCACTGCTGAATAAAGCAGGGCAGGGGTTTTCCCTCCTGAGGAATCTGCTGTGAACAAAGCCCTAATGTGCTCTCAATTACGTTGAGCCTAATTGGCTGATTTAACGGCCTCTTAATTCACTGAGAGTGTGGAAGCAGAATTTGTTTTTATTCTTGGGATGTGTGAGATGTTTGAGCTTTTTCTCTTCACAGTGCCAAATGCTGCCAGGCTGCCATGCTTGGGGGGCTGTTGTGGGCTCATGGGGGTCCCACTGTCTGGGGCTGTGCTTGGAGCTCAGCCCTTCTGCCAGGGATCCAGCAGGGTGGAACCTACTAATGTGGCCTGATCTGTCAGGGGAATAGGACTAGACCATCTCATGATGTCCCTTTCAACTCCATGTATCAGCATAAGTTTGGGACTGAGCTGTTAGTGCAGAGGAAAGGGACCTGGGGGTCCTGGTGGGCAGCAGGGTGACCATGAGCCAGCAATGTGTCCTTGTGGCCAAGAAGGCCAATGGCATCCTGGGGTTTATTAGTGTCCTGTTTAGAAGGGACGTGGTCAGTAGGTGGAGAGAGGTTCTCCTCTCCCTCTGCTCTGCCCTGGTGAGACCACAGCTGGGATGTTGTATGCAGTTGTGGGGCCCTCAGTTGAAGAAGGACAGGGAACTGCTGGAGAGAGTCCAGCACAGAGACACAGAGATGATGAAGGGATTGGAGCATCTCCCTTCTGAGGAAAAGCTGAGGGAACTGGGGTTCTTCAGCTTGGAGAAGAGGAGACTGAGGGGTGACCTCAGTCATGTCTATAAATATGTTTGGGGTGAGTCTCAGGAGGATGGAGCCAGGCTCTTCTCAGTGACCTCCAATGACAGCACAAGGGGCAATGGGTACAAGCTGGAACACAGGAGGTTCCACAGAAATAGGAGAAACAATTTTGTAAGGGTGAGGGTGAGAGAAGAGTGTCCCAGGCTGCCCAGAGAGGGTGTGGGGTCTCCTTCTCTAGAGACATTCAAACCCCACCTGGACACCTTCCTGTGTGACCTGATCTGGGTGTTCCTGCTCCAGCAGGAGAATGGGACTGGATGATCTCTCCAGTTCCCTTCCAGTCCCTGATGTTTTGTGATTCTCTAATGGAGAAATGATGGGCTGTGCTGAGGTCTCTCTGGGGACTCTTTGCAGGGCAAACTGGTTCATCTGCATCTAACTGTTTTATTTCTTTGCTCTCCCCCAAGAACCTGACCTACGAGATCATCCTCACTCTGGGACAGGCCTTTGAGGTTGCCTACCAGCTGGCTCTCCAAGCCCAGCGAGCGAAGCCTCTGGGAGCAGCAGCCACAGGAGAAACCATCGAAACTAAATCTTCCAAACCGGTGCCTAAACCTCGAGCCGGCGCCAGGAAACCCGCAGTACGTGGGGGGTGGCTGGGCTGGGGGTCCCCACAGGCTCTGACCCTTAAACCTCTCCTTTGGTGGTGGCTGCAGCCTGCATGTGGTACCTGGAGCTTCAGCTGCCACTGATCCTGTGGTGTCTTCTGCAAGTTAGGGCTTCCCTGGCAGGAGGAGGGCAGGTAGAGGTGGAAATAGCTGGGTGCAGTGGGGGTTAATTGGTCTGCTGGGTGCAAACTGGAACACAAGAGGTTCCACAGAAATAGGAAAAAAGACTTTGTCAGGGTGAGGGTGAGAGAAGAGTGTCCCAGGCTGCCCAGAGAGGGTGTGGGGTCTCCATCTCTGGAGACATTCAAACCCTACCTGGACACCTTCCTGTGTGTCCTGATCTGGGTGTTCCTGCTCCAGGATGGGAAGAGAGAACCTTCTGAGGTCAATTCCAATCCCTGACCTTCTGAGATTCTGTTTGGGGGTGGTTCCTGTGGGGTCTCCTTCTCTGGAGGCATGAAAACCCTGCCTGCATTCCTTCCCCTGGGACCTGATCTGGGTGTTCCTGCTCCAGCAGGGGGATGGGACAGGATGATCTTTTGAGGTCCCTTCCAATCCCTGACAGTGTGTGATACTCAAAGGAATGGGTTCCTTTGCTGAAGGATCGTGGCCTGACTTTTACAGTTTCAATGGGCTTAATTGAGCTTTGTTTAACTCTGGATTGGACCAGATGATTTCTCTGAGTTCCCTCCCTGACATTCTGAGATCCCCTTTGCAGCACAGCAGTGCCTCTGCCAGCCAAAAACTGAACTGCTGAGGAGCAGGGACTCCCTCATGAGCCATTGCCTTCCTTTTAATGTCTCCTTTTGTCTGTGTTGTGCTTGCTCCCCCCGCTCAGGTGCCGCACCCTCCCGACACCCGCTGTTGTTACTGTCACACCTGTACAACTCACCGCCCCTCCTACCTGCCGCTGCAGTCTGTTTGTCCTGGAGCCAAGGTCTTTACCCTTCTTCCTCCCATCCTCCATTTCCACCCCACCCGGGCTGCCCCCCCTCCCTTCCACCCACCTCCCTTCTCCCTGTGTCTCCTGCTCTGCTCCCATGTCCTGCCTGGCTGCTGTTTGCCCCCCCTCCCCAACTCCTTCCAGAGCTTTCCAGGGCTCAGCTGAACCCCAGGGATAACCCAGCTGAGATGTCCCCCTGCTGATGGCGAGTGGCAGCTCTCAACTAACTACCCCGCTCTGTCTGCTGGTGTGCACCTTCCTGTAGGATGTTGATTGAGGAGGACAAGATGAAAGAGCCTCACTCGCTTGGGCAGGAGAGTAAATCCTTTGGGATCTCACCTGCCAGAAGCTGATTCCCCCTCCTCTCCCTCTGCCTCTTTGACTTTTTTTTATGGTGCCAGCTTCATAGCACTCAATTTTTCCTGCTCATTTGTGAGCTGAAGTGAAGCTGTCGCTGAGGGTGCTTGCCTGAGCCTGACGCGGCTCGACACATCTTAGCTGTGAAAGACTTGAATTCCTCCCTGGGGAGAGCTGCCCCCAAACACGTGTGGGGTTTTGGGATGGGTGTTGGGCAGAGCAGCAGCCTCTTTGTGCTTCACATCCCTGCTGTTCGTGCCTCTGAAGCCCTGAACTGCCCCTTTCTTTGTTTTCTAGCTGGACCCCCCTGAATTGGACCAAGACTCCCAATCTCACGCCAGCGTCTCCTGGGTGGTGGACCCCAAACAGGACTCCAAGCGGACCCTCAGCACTAAGTATGAGACCACTATCTTCTAAAGCAAACACACCCCGTGTCCGCCCAGTCTAACCGTGCCTTTGCGATCTGATCTGTCCGCTCTAAACTCCCTCCTCCCCCGGCTGCTGCCCCGCCTGGGCACCGCGGCGCAGGCGGCAGCTCCGAGGAGACTCTTTAGACTTTAAAACAGCTTTTGTACCTGATCACTGCTGAACACTGTGAATTCTCCCTCCTCGGAAACAAGGGTATGAGCCGCCGGTAGGTACCTGGGAGGCGCAGAGGGGGTGCAGGCTGGGGCAAAGAGAGATGTGGATCCAGGAAGCCGCCTGCTGTTCGCACGTCTCTCCCCTGGCTCTGGCACTGTGAATCCCTGGGGACAAGGTGATGCTCCCCCAGGCGCTTTTTTTTTGTTATATTATT
>VZTY01014399.1:17002-28630 GCA_013400935.1 Turnix velox | reverse complement strand
CCTCTCTGGGCAACCTCTTCCAGTGTCTTACTACCCTCACCATAAAGAACTTCTCCTTATATCTAGCCTAATCTCCCCTTTTCCAATTAACATCCATTACACCTAGTCCTTCCATCATATATCCTATTAAAAAATCCTACCCAGTCTTTCTGTAGCCCCTTCAGGCATTGAGAAGCTCCTCTGAGGTTCCTCCTGAGCTTTGTCTTCACCAAGCTGAACATCCCCAACTCCTTCAGCCTGTCCTCAGAAGGGAGTAGCTCCAGCCCTATGGTGTTGAATGAGGTCTATCAGCACCTTGCCTGCATTTTAGAAACCTGAGGAATGAGAGAATGTTGTCCAGAGATGATGTGGTGGGAGCAGACCACTGGATGTCCATAAACTGGGACTGCATTAAAAGGAAACCTGACACTCAGAAAATATTGACACAACTACATCTCTCACATCCTCGAGTTATTTGTATTATACTGATTATATCTTAGCTCTAGGCAATGAATCACCGCTGTCCTCAGAAGTCTTTGATTACTTATTGTCTGCTTTTATAAAGCACTCAAAAATGCTTTTTCACTTCTTATCTTTGAGATCCTTGATACTGTTTTCTTTACTTTGTATTATGCTACTTCACATGAATGGACTTCAAGACAGTCCAAGGACAGCTGTCTCCTTTATCTGCTTCTAAATGATTCTTTTCTGTACTTCCAAATTCTGTTAAAAGCCATTCTTGCTTCCCAGATTGAACTGTAAATCCTTCTAATAGATAAAATAGTAAAACTTTTTCCATAGTCTTCTATGGAAAAACTTCTGTTTCCATACATTTGATTGGACTAGATGATCTCTTGAGGTCCTTTCAAATCCCTGATATTCTGTGACTCTGTGGGACTGGTCCTGCTGTGGTTCTCTGTGCCATTCTGAGCAAAGTGGTGACAGAGCAGGCACCTTTAGCTAAAAGGACTCCAAATCTAATAAATACTAAATTTTTTTGAGACAAATTTGTGACCTGATCTGGGTGTTCCTGCTCCAGCAGAGGGATTGGACTAAACAATCTCTTGAGGTCTCTTCCAATCCCTGATATTCTGTGATCTCAGTCACAGAGAATTCCCAAGACACAAGTACCTGTGATGGTGCTGATGATCTGATCAAAGCCCCTGATATGGTGAGAAGACAGTGGAAAGGCCTCTGAGAACTTGCTGTGGACAAAGCAGATCTATGCATAAAAATACATCCACTTGTCCTATTAAAGACAGATCTACTTGTGGCATAACACTCTCCAGCTGCTTTGTGTGTGTTCTGTACAGGATATGAGAAAAGCTACTTTTGGCTACCCTAATGTCATGGAATGGTTTGGGTTGGAAGAGACCTCAAAGATCATCTAGTTCCAACCCCCCTGCCATGGGCAGGGACACCTCCCACTACACCAGGTTGCTCAGTGCCTGATCCAGCCTGGCCTTAAACACCTCCAGGGATTGAGGGGGCATCCACAGCCTCTCTGGGCAACCTCTTCCACTGTCTCACCACTCCCACAGTGAAGAACTTCTTTCTTCTCTCCAGCCTAAATCTCCCCTCTTCCAATTTGCATCCATTACTCCTAGTCCTGCCACCGTGGACCCTATTCAAAAGTCCTCCCCCAGCCTTTCTGTACCCCCTTCAGATAGTGAGAAGCTATATACATCTATATACATCTTCCAGGATTGTCAGGACCCAAATTTACTCACAATAAAAGCTAAAAATCACTTTTCTGCAGCACAGACTTCATGTAACAACTCTAACAGTTGGGGAAGCCATTTGTATTCACCCAGCAAAGATTTTGGGCTTGCCAAGAAGTAGGACACTGTCATTATGTAAAATTAGAACAAGAAATGCAGACATTTAGACACAGGTTAAAGTTCAGGGTTTTGTGTCAAGTCAAATCTGGCTGATGCAAACGACTAAACACACCAGGGATTGCTAAATTTATACCATATGTTCCATTTCTAGTAAGTCACTAAGTCAGGTTTCCCAGCTAACATTGATATATATTGAGGAGTTTTAATCATCTTTATCAAATGCAGACAGTGTCCCTGGGCCTGTTTCAGCAAAGTAGGTTACAGGCCCATCGCAGAAATAATACCTTGAATTAAAAAAAAAAAGCCTAAGTTGCACCTTAAGGTTTTTGAGCTCCACATCTTCCCCACCAAATAGTTTTTGTGTGGAAAAGAAACCACTATTTTTTGCAGCTGAGAGGTTTATTCAGATACTGACTTGCCAAGACTCGCTTCCCAGTAGCAGCCCTGGCCCTGGTGGATTTGTCTGATTGATTTTTACAAGCTGAAGCAGGAGCTGAGAAACTACTGGAGAATGATTTGACCCTGCCCAGTCCAGGGTGAAGATGATCAGAAAGAATCCATCCTTTCATACGAGTCTGGCTCTGCCTTTTGGAGAAGAAGCTTCTTGAGAATCCCTGAGTAGAAAAATTCAAATACCTGCCTGTTGGGGTGGCTCCTGCTTCCAAACCCACACCCAAATTCCAGCAGCTCTTCCTCAATGGGATCAAAGCCCTTTTGGAAAGCTTTTTGAGAATTCTCTCCATGAAAAGGCTGAGGAAGGAATGAATCCACTGCTCTGTAGGGAGTAAAAGTATGAAAACTAAAAAATAAATCAACAATGAACCTTTGCAGAGAAAACCAGTTCTGAGACAAAGGATTCCTGAGGCAGATGAGGAGAGATCTGATGACAGGCACATTGTGGCAGGATGCTGGGGACAAGTAAAGCTCTAGATTGACTTGGAGACACAGTGGATTAATGTATTCTTCCAAATACTCAGCAGATGATACAGCACCCAGTACAGCAACTGAGATGAAATGGGATGACACAAAGTACTCAAGTACTTGACAATGGAAGAGGTTGCCCAGAGAGGTTGTGGATGGCCCCTCAGTCCCTGGAGGTGTTTAAGGCCAGGCTGGATGAGGCACTGAGCAACCTGGTGTAGTGAGATGTGTCTCTGCCCATGGCAGGGAGGTTGGAACTAGATGATCCCTTCCAACCCAAACCATTCTATGATTCAATTTTAGAGCCTGGGATTTGTCCTGCCTGTCACAGCAGCATTTGGAATGGAAAGCTCTGAAGAGAGCTGAGATTCAGCCATCTGCCTTCTTCAGATGCTCTTGCACTTGAAGTGAGCACATAGAAAATGTTGACAGTGGCCAAGATGTAGGTTTGCTTTCTAGAGACAGGGTGAGGGAAGGCTGGCTGGTTCTGCAGCTTCTGATGTGACTCCACGGTTGAGTCCCTGCCATCACACACTGCCCAGCCTGGAATTTATTGAGGTTTGGTTTAGTCAGTTCACTGAATCACAGAATAGTCTGGGTGAGAAGGGACCACAAAGATGATCTAATTCCAAACCCCTGCCCCAGGAAGGGGCACCTCCCACCAGCCCAGGTTGCTCCCAGCCCCATCAATGTGACCTTGAAACCCTCCAGGGATGGGGCAGCCACAGCTTCTCTGGGCAATCAGAGTGAGGAACTCTTACCAACTCCATTTCCCAAGGGCTGTGAGTTCTGTAGCACCAACAGTGATTGCTCCCATATTCCAAGAGTAATTTTCAGCCCCACAAAGGCTTGAATCTCCAGTGTCCTGTGCAGGAAATGATAACACCATATCACAGAATCATAGAAGCACAGAATATCAGGGATTGGAAGGGATCTCATATGATTTTCTAGTCTAATCCCCCTACCAGAGCAGGAACACCCAGATCAGGTCACACAGGAAGATGTCCAGGTGGGCTTTGAATGTCTCCAGAGAAGGAGACCCCACAACCTCTCTGGGCAGCCTCTTCCAGTGTCCTCGACCTTCTGAATGACATCAAAACAAAACCTCCTGCTCTGACACAGCAAGAACAACCCTGAATAAACAGTGTGGTGGAGTCCACACGGGCTGGGAAAGGATGCTGAGCCAGATGAGGCAGTGGGCAGGAAGAACCTCACCTTATTTTCATAGCTGATAAAAGCAAAGGCTTCCATGTGGAAATAATCTTTGCTGCAGTGCACTCACTGCCTCTGGCACTGCAATGTGATGCGGAGTTAGCCTTCAGAGCACTAATAAAAGGTCAAAATAACCAGCTCTTATCCAAACCATTTGAATAAATATTTTGATGGAGAGGCTTTACAGGGCAGCTGGTTAGCTGAATACCAAGCAGTGCACTCCCTGGGGATAAATATTATTTAAAGATCTTAGCTTAGTGCTTTACTACAGCCAGCCATTAAGCTCTTGCTCTACATCTGAGCCTGAAGATTGCAACACTGCCAGGGACATACCCTCACTCAGGTCTGCTCAGCTTTTAGCAAGGATGGGAGGATCTAAGAGATTTTTTTTTAAATGGTTGGGTTGGAAGGGACCTTCCAGATCATCTAGTTCCAATCCCCATGACATGGGCAGGGACACCTCCCACCACACCAGGTTGCTCAGTGCCTCATCCAGCCTGGCCTTAAACACCTCTAGGGACTGAGGGGGCATCCACAGCCTCTCTGGGCAACCTCTTCCAGTGTCTCATCACCCTCACAGCAAACAACTTCCTTCTTCTCTCCAGCCCCAATCTCCCCTCTTCCAATTTGCATCCATTCTTTCTAGTCCTGCCATCCTGGACCCTATTCAAAAGTCCTACCCCAGCCTTTCTGTAGCCCCCTTCACGTACTGAGAATCTACTCTGAGGTCTCCCATGAGCTCCCATGAGCTCAACAACCCCAACTCCTTCAGCCTGTCCTTGGGAGGTGCTCCAGCCCTCTCATCATCTTTGTGGCCTCCTCTGGACCTGCTCCAACAGCTCAATGTCCTTCTTCTGTTGAGGGCTCCAGAACTGGACACAGTAACTCCAGTTGGGGTCTCACCAGAGCCCAGTAGAGGGGCAAAATCCCCTCCCTTGCCCTGCTGGCCACACTGCTCTTGATGCAGCCAATGATTGGATTGTCCTTCTGTGCTGCAAGCACACACTGCTGGCTCATGTTGAGTTTCTCATCCACTGACACCCCTAAATCCTTCTCTTCAGGGCTGCACTCAAGCCATTCTCCACCCAGCCTGTGTTTATGCTTAGGGCTGTACCAGCCCAGGTGCAGAACCTTGCACTTGGCCTTATTAAACTTCACAAGGTTTGCATGGGTCCACCTCTCAAGCCTGTTGATGTCCCTCTAGATGCCATCCCTTCCCTCAAACAGTTACTGTTACTGTGCATTTCAGAGTGGAATAGGTAAACCGATGCAGTTCCCAACCTTGGTCTCCTTGACCCTCCTCTCCTGGCAGCCTGGGTGGAAGGGCCCAACACTGAGCTCTGCTCCTACCTTCAAGCAGGATTTTTACTCAGCAGAGAGTTGGCTTTGTTGGGACCTATCCTAGACCTGCCCTGCACTATCATTAGCCTAATCATGCTGATTTCCTGGAGCACTTGGTCACTGATGTGTTTCTTCTAAAGCAGCTTCAGACCCAAATCATACACAGACACCTGCACTGTGGCCAGGACTCACACTGGTTGGGGAAGGGTTTTGCATATAAAGAGCAAGGAATCATACAGTGGGTTGGAAAGCACCTTAAAGAGGAAACAGAACTATTGGAAATGGGCCAGAGGAGGATCATGAGGATGATGTGAGGGCTGAAGCATCTCTGCTCTGAGAACAGGCGGAGAGAGCTGGAGCCGGTCAACCTGGAGAAGGCTCCAGGGAAACCTCACAGCAGCCTGCCAGTACCTGAAGGTCTACAGGAAAGTTGGGGAGGGGCTGTTTGCCAGGGCATGGAGACACAGGATGAGGGGTTTGAAAATAGAGCAGGGCAGGGGTAGATGAGATATGAGGAAAAAGTTCTTCCCCATGAGCATGGGGAGGCACCGGTCAGGTTTCTTAGAGAGGTGGTGGAGGCCCCATCCATCCCTGGAGACATCCAAGGCCAGGCTTGCTGAGGCTCTGAGCAACCTCATCTAGTGCAGGATGTCCCTGTCACTGCAGGGGGTGGCACTAGATGGACTCTGAAGGTCCCTTCCAACCCTATGATTCTATGCTTCTAAGCCCCTGCCCTGGGGATGGATATTGTCCCACCAGCCTTGAACTCCTCCAGGGTGGTGGAAGGGAGGGAAGTCTCTCCTTGTAGTGTCACAGCAGCCAGCCACAGGACAGCCAGCATTCAACCACAGCTCTGCTGCCTGTTGCAAGAGAAAGAACCTTCCTTCCCCTACTCTTCTGTCAAGTAGGAGGCTGCCCTGCAGCAGACTCACCTGAAGCACTGGTTAGCACTACTGATTTTTCTCTCTAATCAAGAAGAGTTAGCTCCCAACTGGAGCCTTGCAGTAGAACCTGGTTGCTATTTGGATCTCAGTTCCTCTTCTACCCCTGAGCAAGGGTCCTGCTGCTCATCCCACAACCAACCACCAGGTAACTGATGATGTTTCAAGTCAAACCAGCACACACAAGATTGTACTCAGTGGTGAATTCAAACTGCAAGCAGACAGCTTCTCCCCAAAAAGGTGAATTTGATGCTTGGCTTCTTGCTGTCACATTACAGAAAGCATGAGAAACGTGGGAAGGAGGTGGGTTTGAATCTGTCTCCAGAAGCAACAAGAAAGTAAGACAGTTCCTGAAATAATAATAATAAAAAAATAACGTTGGAGCTTGTTTTACTCATTGCTTCATGATTTACTAGCAAACTCTTAAATATGAAAAGTGTCAGATATGACTCACTAACTGTGAAAGATTTAGAGGCTTTGGCTGCATAAGCAATGACTTTGACATAAACAAAGTGGAATTTTCAGCAGAAATCATCTTTGAGGTGTCTGTATTTTAGTTAAAGATCTGTTTAAGTGTCTGGCAATCTCTCACTGCAAAAACAAGCACGCTGCTCTTTTTACCCCTCAGCTGAGACAGGTTAAGTGCTGTGTTTTATGAAGAGGGCTGAAAGGAAGGATTTCCACTTTAGAAGGATATGAAATTTAGGTTGGAAGAGCTTTCTACGAGCTAGGGAAAGGTGTACCTACATTGCTGCCAGGTAGAAGTAAAGATTAAGAGAAAAAAACATCCAAAGACATGAGCTGCAATGCAAGCTGAGAGGAACAATCCCGGTCAGCACAGAGGTTGTGTGTGATGTTAATATAAAAACTCTCCCATCTCCTCTTTCTTAGCCTGGAGAGCAGAGTAAAGGACACATGGCCTGGAGAAACAGCTCTCTGTCCCCCAGACTACATTTGAGCAATCCAGCTGCTGCAGGAGATAAGAGGTAAGCTGTTCCTGAGCCAGAGAGGATGGTTACCTTAGGATTAGTCTTCTCTGAATCATCAACTCAGCCCTTACATCCAATATCCCTGCGTGAACACGTGTTAAAGGGAGGAAAAATAGGCTTCCTGGAGTTTAGAGAGAAACATGGATTACAAAATTTCACCTTTTAAAACCTGGCTGAGAAGGAAACTCATTCTCTGGTCCCAGCTCTTTTAAACACACACTCTACCAGCAGAACAGAAAGCCTTTGTTTGGACTGGTGGCATAGAGTGTCTGCCACACAAAAACTGCTATTTTCTATATTTAGGTATGTGAGGAGCTCTATCTACCATTTAAGCATACAATGTAGTGAATAAGAACATGGTTTAGCTCTAAAAGGCATGAAGTTCTTAGCAGGGCACAGACTTTTGTATGGTTTGCTCTTTCAGCCTGTGCTTTCCCCAGACAGATAACTCCCTTTTCATGCACAACAGTGAAGGAGGTTTTGCAAGATAGGAAACAGTGGCCAGACATCCTGAAGTGAGTCATTAGAGAGAGACAAGCATTCCCTTAAATGATTGTGTGCTCCAGAGTTTGTGTACTGAGTAATTAGCTTAGTCTCAGCACTAGGTCAGCCTCCTGCTGAGCAAGTCTGGAGGTCTGTTTGAGTTCCTGGACCAAAGGGAGACTCTGCTGCTTTGGAAAGACCCTGATTTCATTCCTGCTCCCAACAACTGCCAAACCAAAGAGACCTTGGACAGGAGGTTGAGCACAGGGCTCTGGTATCTGTGGTCTCACTGCACAAGGCTTGCAAAGCCCAAACACACAGATCAGCTTCTCAGGCTGGTGATGCTGACCCTGCCTTGGTCTATAGAGACCAACAACAAAGCAGAGGGTTAAGAGGAAACTGCCCCTACACAAGATGGGCACCTCCTCTCTGAGGACAGGCTGAAGGAGTTGGGGTTGTTCAGCCTGGAGAAGAGAAGGCTCAGGGGGGGATCTCAGAGGAGCTTCTCAATACCTGAAGGAAGGGGGCTACAAAAAGGCTGAGGTAGGACTCCTGAATAGGGTCCAGGGTGGCAGAACTAGGAGTGATGGATGAAAACTGGAAGAGGGGAGATTTAGGCTANGAGGGGTTGGAACTAGATAATTTTTAAGGTCTTTTAAAACCCAAACCATTCTATTGATTCTATGAAGATCCTTCTGTGCATTCTGAGTTTCAACTTCCTCTTTTTCTTTTTTTTTTTTTCAATATAGACATATTCCCGTTGCCCAGCTGCAATTCAGACTGTAGAAGAGTCTTTAGGGAAGTAAATCTGGTTTATCCAGTAGCTTTTAGGGAGCACTTCAATTAGACTGAAAAGCCTTTTGTGAAAAAAAAATGGAACTAAATTAGAGGCTCCAATTTCCTCTTTCTCAGCATTTTGAAATGGTCCCAATTGCAGCATTTACTGCAGTATTAAACTTTCAAATCACTACAGCTCCTCCCAGGGAGATTTTTCTGGGTGCTGGGCCTGATGAAGATGGATATGCTCAATTTTACCATGAAGAGCATCCAGGCCCACTTGCAAGATCACACCATCCAGTGTGTGAATGGAAGAAATTCCAGGAACTCTTGGATAAGCTGCCTGGTAAGTAAGTAGGGAAGGGAGAGGGAGCTCTTACTTCTGCAGGAGCTACTTTAGTTCTGAAAGGGAGCTTTTAGTATTCCCAAGCTGTTGCTTTCATCACATGGTCATGAGAGAAATGCCTCTAAAAGCTGGAGGACTTCTGGGTCCTTCCCTTGAGGCTCTTCACTAACACACCTTGCAGAGAAGATGTTACTCAGTGTGTTTCAGTTTCTGCGTGTGTAAGATAGAGCTAACAGCTTACTCATGAGGATCTCTAAGTTCTCATGAGTTTAAAGTGTTCTGAGATCCTCAAGGGAATGAGAATGATGTTATTAGGATGTATATTTAAAGAGGGAAGGCTGCATTTGATGTAGACTTTTTTGCTAGGCTGTAGATTTCCTTCTGGCTGCCTCTCTCCTTCACCCGACTGTATTAAAAGTGCTTCCTGGAAGCTGAAATCCTCTATGAAGTAAATTCCCTGAATTACCAGCCTAACCCTGAGCCCTGGCCACAGGATACTCTGTGTGTTAGTGATGGGGTAAGCTCTTCCCTGTCCTTCTAGGAGCCAGCACAAAGCCATTGGCTTTCAAATGCACATCCCCTTCAGCTCTCAGAGTGGTTTAGCCTGACCTGTCTGTTCTTGTAAAGATCCATTTTTATCACCCCATTCCAACTAGTCTGGATTACACCAAAAAATGACTGTGCAAAGCAGCAGCAGAAGTGTCTATGTCCTCTTCCAAGCCACCACAGTCAGTGCCTCACCTGCCTCCCACTGGCTGGTGGCCACCAGCAGCCGCAGGGCTGTGCCAAGTCTCATGTCCATGCTAAACTGAGGGTACATGAATCTGCTCTGCTGGGAGCCTGGGCAAAAGGAACACCCTGAGGTACACCCTGCTCAGACACTTCTGCAGCTTTTTCTTAAAAGATATACAAAATAAACAAGTGCCAATCCTGCATCTTCTGTACAAAGAACTTGGCAGACTCTGTCCCCTCTGTGCCATGAGTCACTGCACATGGCTTTGCCCTGTGTGAAGCAAATTGGATTTTTCACAAAACTAAAGCTCCCTGCTGCCAAGCAGCTGCTTTCTGCTTGGCTCCATAGAATGTTACAGCCCTGCTCCATGGCTTCAGATCTTCTCCTTTATCACAGCTGCTGGTCCTACACCCACAGCCTGATTTGGTTTGTGTTCACAGAGACTGTGTGTGGGATCAGGCTCAACTACAGCAGGTACACACACCATCATCCTGCTGCTCACCAGCAGCATGTGTGGAAGCACCTTATTTGGCTCACCTGGGTTTGTAGGGAGGCTGAAACAAAGGTTCTTTTGGAAGGGTTGGCTGCTTCTACCAGGTGGTTAATTGGGATTTTCTTAAGGAAAGGTGTGAGTCTGCAGGCACTGGTTGGTTGTGGGATGAGCAGCAGGACTCTTGCATGGGGTGGAAGAGGATCTGAAATCCAAGTATCAACCAGGTCTACTGCGAGGGGTGGGGGAAATCAGTTTTTAGTTGGGAGCTAACTCTTCTTGATTAGAGAGAAAAATTAGTAGCATTGATCAGTGCTTCTGGTGATTCTGCTGCAGGGCAGGAGCTTGGAATTATAGATCAATAGAGTTGGAAGGGACCTTGCAAAGCCAGGTAGTGCCACCTCCTGCAGTGAACAGGGACGTAAACTGGTTTGGGTTGGAAGGTACCTTAATCTAGTTCCAACCCCCCTGACAGCCCTCTGATCATCTTCACAGCCCTCCTGTGGACCTGCTCCAAAAGCTCAATGTCCTTCTTATGTTGAGGGCTCCAGAAGTGGACACAGTAACTCCAGCTGTGGCCTCACTAGGGCCCAGTAGAGGGGCAAAATCACCTCCCTTGACTTGCTGGCCACACTCTGGCTGTGGCTGGGCTGCAAGCACACACTGCTGGCTCATGTTGAGTTTCTCCTCCACTGACACCCCTAAATCCTTCTCTTCAGGGNACACCAGGTTGCTCAGTGCCTCATCCAGTCTGGCCTTAAACACCTCCAGGGATTGAGGGGGCATCCACAGCCTCTCTGGGCAACCTCTTCCACTGTCTCACCACCCTCACAGCAAAGAAATTCTTTCTTCTCTCCAGCCTAAATCTCCTCTCTTCCAATTTGCATCCATCACTCCTAGTCCAGCACTAGATGAGGTTGCTCAGAGCCTCAGCAAGCTTGGCCTTGGTTGTCTCCAGGGATGGGGCTTCCACCACTTCTCTGGGCAACCTGTTCCAGTGTCCCCACCCTCATGGGAAAGAACTTCGTCCTCATGTCTCACCTAACCCTGCCCTGCTCTACTTTCAAACCACTGCCCCTCATCCTGTGTCTCACGCCCTGGCAAACAGCCCCTCCCCAGCTTTCCTGTCCTGAAAGGTTTTTTCAAAATTCCCTTACGGCTCATTAAGTTCCAAAGCGAACACAACCCCTCATTTCTCTACGTTTAAAGGTCCCAAATCCCCCCCATGGTCCCAAACCCACTGGGGCGGCCGCAGTGCGGCGGAGCTCGGCTGACACCTAGTGACGGGCGGGCAGCACCGCCCCTGTCCTCCCTGACGAACGGTAACGCTTAACCCCTGTTCAAACACCGCTAAGGCCTTCACGAACCCCGCCGGTTCCCTGCTTCCACGTACCTGGGCTCAAGGCGATGCTTTCCCCCTCACGGAACTGTGACCGGGCTCGGGGTGAAACTTCTCTATTCGGAGAACCGTAATGGGGATCAAGGCGAGGCTTCCCCCCTCACTGCACCGTGACCGGGCTCAGGGCGATGTTTCTCTCCACAGGGAATCGCGGCTGAGCCCGGGCCGATGTTTCT
>VZTY01014399.1:2951-16987 GCA_013400935.1 Turnix velox | reverse complement strand
GGCCGATGTTTCTCCCTTTATGGCACTATGCCCGGGTTCGGAGCGATATTTCTCCCCTCACCGTACCGTGACCGGGCTCAGGGCGATGCTTCTCCCTTCGGGGAACTATGATCAGGCTCGGGACGATATTTCTCCCGTCACGACACCGTGCCCGGGCTCTGGGCGATGTTTCTCCCCTCATTGAACCATGACCCGGTTCAGGGTGATGCTTCTCCCTTCGGGGAACCATGACAGAATCATAGAATCATAGAATAGTTCTCCCCTCAGGAAACCATGACCGGGCTCAGGGCGATGTTTCTTCCCCCGCTGCACCATGACCGGGCTCAGGGCGGTATTTCCCCCTCTCAGGGAACCCGGACCGGGCTCGGGGCGATGGTTCTCTCTCTCGTCACGGCACCATGACCGGGCTTGGGGTGATGCTTTTCCCCTCANTGTTATACTTGAAGCTATATGTTATGATACCAAGGCTCAGGGCGATGTTTCCCCACTCAGAGAACCATGACCGGGCTCGGGGCCATGCTTCCCCCCTCACGGCACCGTGACCGGGTTCAAAGCAATGTTTCTCCTCTCACTGCACCATGACCGGGCTCACGGCGATGTTTCTCGTCTCACGGCACCGTGACAGGGCTTAAAGATCATCGAGTACCAACCCCCCTGCCATGGGCAGGGACACCTCCCACCACACCAAGTTGCTCAATGTCTCATCCAGCCTGGCCTTAAACACCTCCAGGGATTGAGGGGGCATCCACAGCCTCTCTGGACAAGCTCCTCTACTGTCTCACCACCCTCACAGAAAAGAATTTCTTTCTTATATCAAGCCTGAATCTACCCCCTTCCAATTTACATCTATTATTTCTGGTCCTGAGGGCGATACTTTTCCCCTCAGGGAATGGCGGCTGAGCCCAGGACGATGTTTAGCCCCTCAGGGCGCCGCAGATGGCCCCGATCCGCCGCCGTTCCCTCAGCGGCCATCCCGCACTCCCTCCCTCAGGGCGGCCGCACTCCTCGCCAGCCCCGAATCGCCGCCGCCTGCCCGGGAGAAGTCCCCCAGAGCCGGGCACCCCCTCCTCCTCCTTCTCCCCTTCCTCCGTAGCCCCGGGAGCGGCAGTGGGGTCCCGTCTGTCCCGTCTCCCCCTCCCGTTGTCAATGGGACGCGCCCGGCGGCGGGCGGAGGCGGCGGAGCCGGGCTCTGCCATTGCAGACGGGGGGGTGTGAGGAGTTGGCGGCCGGGCCTTGGGGCCTGTGGGGGGCTTTAGTGCCCGCAGCTACCGGGGTGTCACCGTCGGACCTTTCACAGGGCACAGAAAGGAACTTGGAGACTGTTGGGGATGGGAGGCTGGGAAGAGGCCTTCATCTTCTTCACTTTATTCATCTGAATTCATCCAGTTTTCTTTCCGCTGTGCCCAGAAAGCAGAGGCTGTCCCCGGCCACCAACTTGCCACAGCCCTACTTTGGCCTCAGCAGGGCTTGGATTGAATCTTGTGTGGGGAAATAGATGATCTTTAAGGACCTTCCAACCCAAACCATTCTGTGATTCTATGAGGCTCCTTGAGCAATGATAAACAATTTGCCTTTCTTTTTCCTCACAGCATTTGTTTAGCTTTTTAATTTATTTTCTAAGTGTCTGGTGATTGGAAAGGATCTGGAGAGATCTTCCAGGAGCACGTAGATCGGGTCACACAGGAAAGTGTCCAGGTGGGGTTTGAATCTCTCCGGAGAAGGAGACCCCACAGGAACCACCCCCAAACAGAATCCCAGAAGGTCAAGGACTGGAATTGACCTCAAGAGATCATCTAGTCCCATCCTGGAGCAGGGAAGATTCAGATCAGGTCACACAGGAAGGTGTCCATGTGGGGTTTGAATGTCTCCAGAGAAGGAGACCCCACACCCTCTCTGGCCAGCCGGGGACACTCTTCTCTCATCCTCACCCTAAGTTTTGTCTCCTATTTCTGTGGAACCTCCTGTGTTCCAGTCTGCTCCCATTGCCTCTTGTCCTATCATTGGAGATCACCAGTGAAGTCTCAGGCATGGAACACCATGGAACAGGGGACTTGCAGGGATCTCTTTGTCCCCACAGCTCTTGTGAGGAACAGTTTGCTTGTATGGGCAGTGGAGCATCAATCCCAACCTTCTATGATAGCCCTGGCACTATTCTGTCCTCCAAAGCCTGCATGAAATCCATCATGGAGATGCACTGCTGCTGTATGTAGGTTGGCTTCCCAGAATTTAGGCTGGAGAGAAGAAAGAAGTTCTTTACTGTGAGGGTGGTGAGACACTGGGAGAGGTTGCCCAGAGAGGCTGTGGATGTCCTCTCAATCCCTGGAGGTGTTTAAGCCCAGGCTGGATGAGGCACTGAGCAACCTGGTGTGGTGGGAGGTGTCCCTGCCCATGGCAGGGGGGTTGGAACTAGATGATCTTGAAGGTCCCTTCTAACCCAAACCATTTTATGATTCTATGAAAACACTCCAGAAGCCTGGGTGTTGTGGCTGGAGCAAGGCAGAGGATGAAAGGCACGGGGCTGGCACACCATGTGGGGACAGACAGACAACCTCATTACTCGCCTTAATTAGTTCCAGCTCCACAGCTGGGCTGCATGAACCACCCCTGCTGCTCTCTGCCCCCTCCATAGGAGAGGATCCCAGGTGGGTCTGAAGGCAGCTGGAGCTTTGGGATTGCCCAAGCTGTGAGTGCAATTAGTGCAGCTCAGCTGATGAGCTGGAACTGCTTTAGCTGGCATCAATGAGTGTTGCCAGAGGCTGGCTATAGCCTGAAACCACAGCACAAGGCTGTGTGAGAGACATCTCCTTAAACAGTGACTTCCTCAAGCCACCAGGGAGATGTAATAATCATTCCATCCTTAGTGGGAGAAGAAGAGACTGAGGGGTGATCTGATTAATGTTGATAAATATATAAAGGGTGAGTGTCAGGAGGATGGAGCCAGGCTCTTCTTAGTGATATCCAATGATAGGACAAAGGGCAATGTATGCAAGCTGGAACACAGGAGGTTCCATAGAAAGAGGTTCCACAGAAATATGATGCCACTGATATGCCACTGATCTTCGGCTTGTTAGGGCTTCCCTAGCAGGAGGAGGGCAGGTAGAGGTGGAATTGGTCGGATGGAAAAGGGGGTTAAGTGTTCTGTTGGGTGCAAGCTGGAACACAGAAATAGGAGAAAGAACTTTGTCAGAGTAAGAGAAGAGTGTCCCAGGCTGCCCAGAGAGGGTGTGGGGTCTCCTTCTCTGGAGAAATTCAGACCCCACATGGACACCTTCCTTTATGACCTGGTCTGTGTGTCCTGCTCTGGCAGAGGGATGGGAATGGATAGCCTTTATAGGTCCCTTCCAACCCAACACATTCTATGAATTTCCAAAGACATGATGTACAGTGCCTCAGAGAGTGCACCAGCTCTTGGTGACTCCTGCATGGAAAACCCAACAGCAGGAGAAGGTGACATGGTCCCATGAGAAGGTCATGTTTACAGGAGCATCCACACAGTGAATTCATTCCAAATAACTCCTTCCCCTGTGATCAAAGAGGTTTTGGGAGGTGTTTGCTCTGCTTTGAAGGGCAAGCAGGATAGCAACTGGTCATCAGAAATAAGGCCAGTAAAACTCATCCAGTCTGGCTCAAATTCCCTCCCCAGTACTCCCAGTTCAGCTCTGTGCAATGCCAGACTCAGCTTCTGCTCCTTTCTGATCATCAGCTTCATGTGAGGGTGGGGAAATGACTTTTATAGAGAATAAAACAGCGCAGCTCTTGAGGTGACTTCATTTTGCTCTTGTCGCTCTGTTCCAGAGCAGGGCCCATCGCTCCCAGCCTATAAATCCTGCTCCCAGAGGAGGTAATTGTATGTATTTAAATATATATGCCTTTGCCCCGTGTTCATTTCCTTTCCCGAGTGACTGGTGACATGAAAAATTGTAATAGTGGAATGTATTTTTAATGCATTTCCTGCAGATTTCTGCAAGGGAATCCAATTCCTGTGTGGCTTTAACTTTCTACAAAGGCAGAGGACCTCAGGAGTGCTGGTAATAGGCAGGGTGGGTTTTTTTAATCTACTGTTTTAATGAGCTCCATCCATCTTTCTGATTAGATTAATCTCATTTATTTTAGCCCGGCCGCCCAGCTTAAATCCCAGCAGTGGAAATTGGGATTTTTGAGTCTTTCAGGGTGAGTGCTTGAGTGTCAGGCAGAAAACTCCACGGGGACATTTCCAATTTGCCCTTTTGTCACCTCGGAAATTTGTAACTCTGACAATCACATTTGGGAGGGACCAGCTGAGCTGCAAACCCATCTGCACCATCAATGGTGTGGACGCTGCACTGTGTGTCTCTTCTCTGCCCTGTTTTCAGCAGCTTTCCCATCAGAACAGAGCCCTGAACATGAGAAGGACATTGAGCTGTTGGAGCAGGTCTAGAGGAGGGCCAGGAAGATGATGAGAGGGCTGGAGCAGCTCCCTTCTGAGGACAGGCTGAAGCAGTTGGGGTTGTTCAGCCTGGAGAAGGTTCAGGGGGGACCTCAGAGGAGCTTCTCAATACCTGAAGGGAGCTACAGAAAGGCTGGACTTTTGAATGGGGTCCAGGATGGCAGGACTAGGAGGAATGGATGCAAATGGGAAGAGGGGAGATTCAGGCTGCAGAGAAGAAGGAAGTTCTTTGCTGTGAGGGTGGTGAGACAGTGGAAGAGGTTGCCCAGAGAGGATGTGGATGTCCCCTCAATCCCTGGAGGTGTTTGAGGCCAGGCTGGATGAAGCACTGAGCAACCTGGTGTAGTGGGAGGTGTCCCTGGTTGGAACTAGATGATTTTTAAGGTCTCTTCCAACCCAATAATTCTATGAAGAAACTATCCCTCCCAGGAGCTTCCAAAAAAACCCTCTGTGTCTTGTCAGCAGGAGCAGAGCAGAGAGAACTCCGTGGATGGAGCATCCTTACTGCAAACTCACCAGCACAACCCACCTGAGCAGCTGGGGAAGGCCCCTTTTATTCCAACAGAAACACCTTTGGCAACAGCCAAAGTGAGTTTTTTGCTGAAAAGATGGGGCTGTTTTCTCAAGGCTGATGGATGTGAAAGTCCCCATTTAAAGGAGTGGAAGCAGCAGTGAAACTGGTCAGTGTTTGCACACCCCCGCGCCCACGGAGGCAGCAGAAAGCAAACTTCCTGGTGTGTCCTGACCCAAATCAGCTGGGAGCGAGCTGGGAGCAGCCACCCAGCCTGGGAAGGTTCTCTTTGAAGAAAGGACAACCCTGTTGGAAAAGCCCAGTTGGTGTTACAAATCCATTTGGAAAAAAAAAAAGAAGGGAATTAGTAGCTACAGCTTGGACTCTCTTAGTTCTCCTCTTTCCAGGAGGAAGGTGGTCAGGGGAGAAAGCATCTGCAGGTGTTTTTGGAGAGTGGGGAGGGGAGATGGAGAAGCCAGGAGTTTTCCTCTGTCCCATCAGCCAGGAAAGCTATTTTTGCAACAGACAAGGTCAGGTTTGTTCTGTGGCAGGCAGCAGGATCCTGAGGAGCTCCCAACTTCCCTGTAGGTGAATGAGGTGTCACAGAATCACAGAATGCCAGGGACTGAAAGGGACCTAAAAAGGTCATCTAGTCCCATCCCCCTGCCAGAGCAGGAAAACTCAGATCAGGTCCCACAAGAGGGTATCCAGGTGGAGTTTGAATGTCTCCAGAGGAGGAGACCCCCCCCCACCCTCTCTGGGCAGCCTGGGACACTCCTCTCTCACCCTCACCCTGACAAAGATTTTTCTTGTATTTTTGTGGAACCTCCTGAGTTCCAACTTGCACCCATTGTCCCATATCCTATCATTGGAGGTCACTGAGAAGAACCTGGCTCCATCCTCCTGACACTCACCCTTTCCATTTTTATAGACATTGGTGAGGTCAGCCCTGTGTCTCCTCTTCTCCAAGCTAAAGTGACCTTCCTTGGGCAGGACTGGAGATGGTCATGTCTCCTGAAGCCAAGGGGTGGGAGGCTCCATGGCAGTCTTGGCCATGAGGCAATGTCCACCCCTTCCTGAGTATCTCCCAGCTTCCCTATGGGTGAATGAATGAGGTGTCCACCCCATCCAGGTGAGAGCATGTCTCGTTGTCAAGCCTACTGTAGCTCCCAATGTTTGAGACTCCTTTAGAGAGGTGTCTGCTGTGGTGCTGGTGGGTGCACAAGGTGTGTAGGTGGCTGTCACACACCACATGCTCCCCCAATGATGACACCATTTATTAATTGTCTTCTTCTCAGCTGGTGCGTGACCTTTTCCATGAGACATCCCATAGGCATGAGCTGGCTGTTCCCACCTTGGTCATGACACACGTGTCTGAGCCGTGGGGACTGGTCACTTTGAGCAAACCATCAGCCACCCTGCCCAGCCTCCTGTGGCCAGTGCCCCATCTCAGGGCATTTCAGACTGATCCCATCATCTGTGTGTTTAGGGGATGACTTGGTGCTGGGTAAACTGAGGCTTGGAGGGGTTTGGCTTGTGGTCACGTAGGCAACTTGGCCAGATCCCAAGCATTGTGGCCAGGAGTCATGCACAGAGCTGGGGCGATGCTCCTCCATCTTACACCATCAGACTCCCATGGACCCAGAATCACTTTTGGGTTCCAAGTCCAAAATCCCAGCTCTGAGTAATCTTCATATTTGCTGACTTGACTTAATTTTCACTCAGTGGAGAGCTCAGCTCTGGCAAAGCCTCGGTACAGGGAGGCCCAAACCACACACAGTGCTCGGGGAGGGATTTTGATCCAAAAAAAAAAGTTCAAAGGTGTTTTTTTGGCTTAATGCGGTTTATCTAAATTGCTTTATGTTCATTAATCTGGATTAACACAAATGCTCTTGGAAGGGCTGGCTGGGTTATTCTGATGAGGACAGGCTTTTCCAAAAATGTGAAGTTTGAGGAAAATGGGGGAAAAAGCCCCTAGAGATGGGTCCTTTCTGGTGTTGAGGGTGTGTGAAGATGTTCTCATCCCCCTGCTCAAAACAGTGGGGTCATTCTTGGCACCTGCAGTCCCTGGTGGCTTTTCCCACTGCTAGCAGAGGGTTAATCCTCTGGTTCTCTGGGGAGGGGGGTGCAAACCCTACTCCCCCTTTTGTTTTTTGGCTGGAGTGCCAAATCATTTGGCACGATTAGCAAGTGAACCTCAAGGTAAATGGAAGGTCAAGCCCAGATTTGGAGGTGGTGGTGGGCACCAGCCTGACCCCAGGAGCCATGTGATGTGGGCGACATCCTAGAGAAGCAGGTGATCTCCCAAGTCCTCTCCTTTCCCCCAGGGCTGGGATTAGGAGAGATTTTGCAGCTGGGTGGCCAGCCTCATGTCAGGATTCCTTTTGCAATGGCTCAGCCCCTTGTTAGGAAGGACCTTTTAGGTATTTTATGGCCATTTTGCTTGTCAGTGGGACAGTTTGTGTCTGCTGGGGACTGGTGCCTGGGAGGGAATCATGTCTCTGTGTCTGTGGGATGTTTCACTTTGAGAACTGGCAGTGTGAAGACTGGGATTTATAGAGGAGGACAGCAAAGCCCAGTGCTTTGGAGAGGGTTGTCCCATGCTTGGACACCTTTTTTACCCTGAGAGATGCTTTTTGTGCAGTTCTTTTTGGTTTGGAGGTGGGTTCCTTCCATGCAATGAGGAGGAGGTGGCTTCCTCCCATGCAATGAGGAGAATGACCCTTTCCACCGGGTCAAGGATGCTCAGGTCCCTGTGGGATGATACCCAGCAGGGACTGATAGATCAGCTCCATGAAGGACCTGGCTCCAACTCTCAGCATCCAGGAGTGGCAATGAGTGAAGCTCAGGACTCCTGCTGAGCTGAAATGGAAGTTGTAAGCAGGACCTGGGCACTGCCCAAAAAATCAGGGGACTCCCCTCCCTTCACCCCCCCAGCCCAAACAGTGGATTAACAATTTATTTGACGTGTTGTGGCTGGTTGGTTTCTTCTCCTACTCCCCTGATCAGAGGGAATAAATGTTGCAGTGTGCAATAATGTTCATTTCAGGTGAGGGTAAATATAGAAAGGAAAACCTGCTGAGAGCAAGGCATTTATTTCTGCCTTTGGAAGCCTCTGCTCATAAACAGTCAGTCATAGCCATTTGGAAAATCCCAGCGTGGTTTTCTTGGCTATCCTAGAAGAACATTTACTTTCCTGTAGGTTAAGAAGTTCGTTTTTTAAATTAAAAAAAATTATAATGGCATCTCGCTTCCAGCTGCCCTCGGGTGCTGAGGGCTTGTTGACACACTGAGACCTCTCTGTTCTCCTGCAAAACTGCTCTGGTGTAGGATGGTGGAGGAGATCCTGCAGGACTTTCCCAGCTGACCCTGTTGGGAGAACCTTGTTCCTTCAGTTCCTCTGGCTTGCATTGGCCTTGGGATTTTGCCAGACCTCTTGGTCTTAAAACACCCAGCTTTTGGGGGTCCTGGTGGGTGAGGATGGATCTGGGGGGGATGTCTGGAGTTCAGGAGTGGATCCCATGGGATGCTGGGGTGGAAGGATGAACTTGCTGGACCAGAAAACCACTGAGAGTTTTCAGGAGAGCGTAACAGAGGCAGGAGTGTGCTGTGTCCAGTTCTGGAGCCTTCAATATAAAGCAGGACATTGAGCTGTTGGAGCAGGTCCAGAGGAGGCCGATGACAATGATGAGAGAACTGAAGCACCTCCCTTCTGAGGACAGGCTGAAGGAGTTGGGGTTGTTCAGCCTGGAGAAGAGAATGTTCAGGGGGGAACCTCAGAGTAGCTTCTCCATACCTGAAGGGGGCTACAGAAAGGCTGGGGTAGGACCTTTGAATAAGATCCAGGATGGCAGGACTGGGAGTAATGGATGCAAATTGGAAGAGGGGAGATATAGGCTGGAGATAAGAAGGAAGTTCTTTGCTGTGAGGGTGATGAGACAGTGGAAGAGGTTGCCCAGAGAGGATGTGGATGCCCCCTCAATCCCTGGAGGTGTTTAAGGCCAGGCTGGATGAGGCACTGAGCAATCTGGTGTAGTGGGAGGTGTCCCTGCCTATGGAACTAGATGATTTTTAAGGCCTCTTGCAACCCAAACCATTCTATGATCCATCAAAGAAGCAAGCCGCCAAGGTGAGCCCATGCCCTGCTGCTGCAGGAGAGGGAGAGACCCCCAGAACAACAGTGTAGGAGGGGAGCTGAGGAAGATGGGAATCCCTGGTCACTGTGGATCCATGTGGGCAGGCAGTGGAACTGGCCAACTGCCCCATCTCAGCTCCCTGTGGCTGGCACCGACTGAGCAGGAGGCAGCTCTCCCAGCTCTGAACTTTGCTGCAGTCAGTAAAGGGTCTCTCCATGTTTTCTGACAGGCTCTGGATTTGGCTCGGGTTCTCCTCGGTTTCCCACGGCAAGAGGCAGTTAAGTCTCTTGGAAGAATGAATTAATTAGCGAATGCCTTTGGTCAGGTCAGTGCCCTCCAGTCGTTTGCTTGGCCCCATAAAGCAGTGCCTCGGCACTCAGGTAAAAGCCTCTCTGAAGGGCTTATATCACCCTTAGTATTTTAAGAGCTGGGCATACATCATCCCATAGGAACCTGATTTTATTTAAATAAAAAAAAATGAGAAAGAAAAAAAGCCTCCCCTCCTCCCGCCCCCTTAAAAGCAGTGTTGACTCTAACGGTGGCATTTGTGTAAGCAACAAAATATTGACGCAGTTGGCTGGGGTCTGGCTGGGGCTTCTGGAAATAAACTGCTGCCTTGTTAAATGCTAGATGGAAATGCAAGTGGGGAAATGACTGACATCTTACACAGGGCGGGCAAATAAAATCGCTGCTTTACTACAGCGTGAAAAAACTCGGGGAAATTAATAGGTCCCCTTCTGCTCGGGGCTGTTGGACCTGTCCCCGAGTAAGATTCATAAACTATTTTAAGGTGAGAAGTGCTACTTTTAAACACGTGCATGTCTGGGTCCTGGAGTTAAAGTAGTGTCACTGGTGCTGAGTTAACCCTTAACTTCTCGTGGGAGTCCCCAGGATGGATGGCAGGCAGATCCCCCCTGGGCAGGCAGTGACAGTCACCAAATAAACAGAAATATAGAATCATAGAATCAAAGAATGGTTTGGGTTGGAAGGGACCTTCAAGATCATCTAGTTCCAATCCCCCTGCCATGGGCAGGGACACCTCCCACTACACCAGGTTGCTCAGTGCCTCATCCAGCCTGGCCTTAAACAACTCCAGGGATTGAGGGGGCATCCACAGCCTCTCTGGGCAATCTTTTCCAGTGTCTCACCACCCTCACAGTAAAGAACTTCTTTCTCATCTCCAGCCTAATTCTCCCCTCTTCCAATTTACATCCATTACTCCTACTCCTGCCATCACACATCCTATTAAAAAGTCCTCCCCCATATTGCTATGAGTTTATTTTTGAAGGGTTTTAAGTTCAGTGTGCACCAGCAGCTTCTGTCAGAATTGTTGGTCAGGACTCAGCCTGGACCCTCACCTTGTTTTTACCATAAAATGTGTTTTAAATAAACCATCTGCTCTGAAGCAATGCCTGGGATGAACTTAAAGATGATGCACAGAGTGTGGCTGACTCCATCTGGAGTGTGATCCCCCTGAAAGACTCCTTTAATAGCTTTAAGTCCTATAAGCTCTCTTTTAGCTCTTCTTTATATGAAAGATGCACTCTCAGATCTTGAGAAGGAGCTCCAGCTGATAGGGATGGACGAAAGATAGAGCTTAAAGATATCATAGAATCATAGAATGGTTTGGTTTGGAAGGGACTTTAAAAATCATCTAATAACCTCCCTGCCAGGGGCAGGGACACCTCCCACTACACCAGGTTGCTCAGTGCCTCATCCAGCCTGGCCTTAAACACCTCCAGGGACTGAGGGGGCATCCACAACCTCTCTGGGCATAATGAGTCTAAAGTAATCTTATTTCTGTTTGTAGAGCCATCTATCATCCATTCTCTGTTTTCTCTGTCCACAGCAAGGTCCCAGAGACTTGTCCACTATCTTCTCACCATATCAGGGGCTTTGAGCTGGTCATCAGCACGATCACCACTTTCAAACAAACTTGTGTCTTGGGAATTCTCTGTATCTGAGTTCACAGAATCACAGAATATCAGGGTCTGGAAGAGACCTGAAGAGATCACCTAGTCCCATCCCCCTGCTGGAGCAGGGTCCCAGATCAGGTCCCACAGGAAGGTGTCCAGGTGGGGTTTGAATGTCTCCAGAGAAGGAGACCCCACACCCTCTCTGGGCAGCCTGGGACACTCTTCTCTCATCCTCACCCTGACAAAATATTTTTCTCCTATTTCTGTGTTAGATGCTTCCAGGAAAGCGATGAGGAGCAGTGAAGAGGCCAATATGTTGTAGCAATGACTCTTGTTGGAGTTGGGTTGATGCTTGGACTTTTTAATAGGATATATGATGGCAGGACTAGGAGTAATAGATGTAAAATGGAAGAGGGGAGATTCAGGCTGGAGAGAAGAAAGAAATTCTTTGCTGTGAGGGTGGTGAGATGCTGGAAGAAGTTTCCCAGAGAGGTTGTGGATGCCCCTCAATGCCTGGAGATGTTTGAGGCCAGGCTGGATGAGGCACTGAGCAACCTGGTGTAGTGGGAGGTGTCCCTGCCCATGGCAGGGGGGTTGGAACTAGATGATCTTGAAGGTACCTTCCAACCCAAACCATTCTATGATAATCCAGGGGGTCCCTTCCAACCAAAGTGCTTCTGTGATTTAAATACCATCAATGAAACTTTGAAGGGTGATGTGCCACTTTCCTTTCTGCCCAAACCCCCTTCCTTCTCCACCTACATCCTGACAATCTGCTGGCTGACACAGACATGGCAGTGGAGAAGCTGGATGAGATAGAAGCCATAGGGAGCATGTGGCAAATCTGGTGGCATGAGGTCCAGCTCACAGGCAGCACCGGTGTCATTACAATGTCCCAGTAATCATTCTGGAATAAAAACCTGCCTATTTCTGTAAAAGCTTATGTCACTTGGAAAGCTGTTACAAATTCAGCTGGAAAAAGGGACCCTTATTCTGGGCTAAGTGTGGTTAGTGGTTAGCTGGGAACGGGGCTATTCCTGGCTCTGCCATTGACCTTCCCGGTGACGCCAAATAAGTCACCTCAGCGTGTGTCACCTTCTCCTGCTGCAAACCAGGAATTACAGACGAGGGTTTTCTCCACACACAGCCTTTTGGGAAGCTGGGTGACACTGGAAAAAAGGTGTCAGAGAGGGTGACAGGCAGTCATTTAGTGGCTCTTAGTGCTTTTTTCCTCACCTTTGGAGGCATCCTGATAAAATTGTAGGTTGGGGAGATGAGGGATGCAGCTGGGAGATGGTGATGGGGACTGGCTGAGTTGCTCTAGCCTGGGCCATTGGTGTGTTACTGGGAATACTGTGTTTTCCTCTCCCTTTTTAAAAATAGTCTATTCTCTTCTGAGCTGCAAACCACACCCCTCACTAGGGCATCCGAAATGTCTGGGCTGCTGTTTTCTCCTGCCAGCTCCTCCCCGCGTGCAGTGCTGGGACTGTGGTACCAGCATCCATCACCCTGAGCTCTGGTTGGTGCTGAGAGGTCAGGTCCTGCCCTGGACTGGTGGAGTTTTGCCTCTGGTGGAACTGAGGGGAAGTGAAATCTCCTAATTCACAGCACTGTGACCTCTTCTTCCTCCCTGCCTGATTCAACCACTGCTTCTGCCAGCCCTAAGGTCCTTTATGGGAGTTTTGCTTCTGCCTGTGACTTCTTGTGCAGCCTCAGAAACCCTTTTTAGCTGCAGCATCACACAAATATGCACAGTCAGAGGTGAAGATTGTAGCTCATCCATAGCACGTGGCATCAAATTGATGTTAGAAAGAAGAAAGTTTAGCTTCAAAGGCATTTTTTCTTTTGCACAGATGACACAGGATGGCTCTCAAGCCAGAATTTGGCCTCTGTGGAGGTGATGGACCAAGGTGCTGATGCTGAGAGGTGAAGGGAGAGCCTGTCCCAGAGAGTTCCTGCAGCTTCCATCCCTGTGTGAGCGCTGGAGCGGGGCTCACTGCGGCTCCAAATTGGGCTGGAGCCAAGGAGGCAGAGGGGGGAAAAAAAGCTTTTTACAACCCATTAATGCTCCCCAGAGCCGGCCGGGCCCTCTCCTCATAAAAGTGGTGGAAGCCACAGAAACATTACGGCTGCTCTGCAGAAGATGCCAGCCCTTCTCCCAGCTCCACGCTCCTTCCCAGTGACTTTGCCGGAGCCACTGACCCTCCCGGCAGCCCCGGCTGCTGGAATTCCCTCTGGGAAGGCAGCAACAAGCTGGTGAGGGGCTGGTCCCCCCCAAAAAACTGTCCCGAGCTCCCTCCATGGGAGGGTTCCAAGTGCAAATGTGTGTGTGCTAATGGGAAATGAATTGCCTCTTGCCCCGAAGCCTTGCAGCTTGAGGAAAACAAGGCAGGGTCTAGGAATGACCTCATATCGCCTCCCAGGGAATGTTTTGCCAGAAAAAGAGGAGGGGGGGAGAGAAGGAAGGGGCAGCATCGGGACGGCACAATGTATGTATCTCTCTCCCTGTGTAAACATCCCCGTGGCTGCAGAAACCTCTCAAAGCCCTGAAATGAGAGGAGGAGAGCAGCTTTGATCTGTGGATGTGGTTGTTGTTTTGGAAGCGCGGAACCCGTTCTTTTTTTAATTTTGCCCTCAAATTAAAAAAATGCCTGTTGTGATCTTTCTTTTTTTTTTTTTTCTTCTGCTTTTATTCCTTGGCTCGGGAGCCAGGGCCGGGGTGCAGTAAATTTTCATTGCTCCCCCATGTAACAGTTTCAGCATGGTTGACAATTCCTCGCCGGCTCTCCAGCGCCGCAGCACAATGGGCTCAATCCTCTGGCCCTACATGAAGCCAAAAGCTGATGGATTTTGCCCAGAAGTGCGCCGTGGGGAGTGGAGGCAGCAGGGAGGAGAGACCCACCACCCCCTCCCCTGCCCAAAAGGCACATGTACACACACACAGTCTCACACAGTGTCAGGGATTGGAAGGGACCTCAAAAGATCATCCAGTCCCATCCCCTGCTGGAGCAGGAACGCCCAGACTAGGTCACACAGGAAGGTGTCCA